>SNQJ01S0005314.1:28475-86284 GCA_010110895.2 Picea sitchensis
ATCAGGGATCGGAGTTTCGGCGGTTGAGTGACGGGGAGCAGTGTCACAAATCTCGCGATATCGCGAGACCCGATTTCCCGATTTCCGACAGCGAGGAATCGCCGAGGAAGGTGTACTGTGGGTAAAAAGCTCCTAAGGGAGTGGAAGAGCTTGGACTCTTCGGGCTGAGGTTTGTGAAGGTCCTGGTGGTGCGACTGTGCCGTCGAGGGTGCGGTCTCGGGCGTCAATATCTCATCGATATGAATCCAATCTATGAATTTTACTTCACAACTGAATTGTAAATAACTCAAGATAAATTATGCAATCCAATTCAATACTTATCTATATGAATATGTATCTACTCCATATGGCTACCACAAATAGAGCCCATATCATTGTTTTCTCATACACTCTCAATGCACTCATTACCCCATCTAGTATGTATCATGAATCTATTACAACATATTCATTCAAGTCTCCTCTTCCTTGTAGTCACTCACCCTCCAAGCTTAGACATCCCCTTCTCTCCTACACATTCCCTCAAGTGATCCATCAGTTTCCAAGGCTTATAATCTAGATTGGATCATTGTATTAATTATCATCTATCTGAGTACTTTCTAAGTGGAAAATTGGAGGAATCAGCTTGTAGGGCCATTTTGGCGGTCGGTCCAAATTTGGAAATTTATGTCCAAAAACTATCTAAAATATTCTGAAGCCATTTTGAGGAATCAAACAACATTTTTTTATGGTAGAAACCTTACTACAGAGAAATATTATGTATTCTACACACCAAGACCTTTCCAACAGTGCAAGAATTGTCTCAGTCAGAGTTCCTATGCAAAAGTTATGTTTCCCGCAAGTTGACCTATCATGTTGACCACCATGGAACAAGAGGATGCCACATCATCCCCTGTTACTCATTCATATGGGGCTAGCCATGTGAGTATTTTCAAGAACAATCTATAAGGTCCAAAACCTTATCATAATTGAATGTTGAGGAAGTCAAAATACTAACCATTTATGGCTATCAGGCTATGTTAAATATCGAACCTCTAGTAGGAGAAGGGGTTCCATTCTATGTTATTGTATTTTGTTCCATAGCATAGCAGAACAAATAGGAGTGGGAAATTAGAGAGTATACCAAAGGGGATTAGTGTTCTATAGAATCCTAACAGGCCACAAGTCTCAAGTAACTCCATAGAAAGTGCATTCTCCTTTGCACTTGCATTATATCCATACTAGAGAAAAGAGAGTAGAGTAGCCTCACCTTCTAGCTGGGTTTTCTCCCCTAAGGGTTTCCTAGATAAAATCTTTGTGTTATTTTTTAGATAGTGTGTGAATGTATTTTCATGTTCTCTATTTTCCGCATTTTACCTATTTCATGCATATTAAGCAGAAAATAAGTAAACAAAGATTATGGAATCTAAGGAATTTAACCTTCATAGTGTAGATTTCAATTTTATTTATCATGTATGTTGTGATGAAATGTCCAATGGAATATCCATGGTACTTTACAGATCATATTGGTATCAAATTTGGTTTTCTTTTGGGTATTTATGGGAAGTTGCAAGATCCAAGAATTGGCTTAAAGAGAACTTGCAGAAACCCTAGCCATGGAAAACGAGTCTATTCATAACAACCCTCGATATCCAGGAAAGGAGAGATTTGAGAGGTTGAAATCATAGGTCACTGACAACTGCATAGAAAGTTCCTTCTCCTTTGTACTTGCATTATTTCCATACTAGAGAAAAGAAAGCAAAGCAAACTCACTTTCTAACTAGGTTTTCTCACGTAAGGGTTTCACAGAGAAAATATTTATGTTATTTTGTGGATGGTGTGTGATTGTATTTCTCTATTTTCTATTTTCCACATTTTATCTATTTCATACATAAGAAAAAAATCAGTGACTAAAGATTTTGGAATCTAAGGAATTTAACCTTCATAGTGTATATTTCAATTTTATTTATTAGATCTATTGTGACAAACTATTCAGTGGAATATCCATGGTAGTTTACAGATCAACTTCCTCACATAGGAAGGGTACAAATGCTTATATATTATTACAACCAAGGAATCCCTATAGCTTTCTCTAACATAGCATACCACATCCCAATGATGATCAAGGAATATCATGGGGTTCCAATGTCACTATAGTGGCATTATTTCCATGGTTTTCAGCTTCAATTTCCATCATCTGTCCTTGCTAGACATATTCATCATCATCTCATGTGTATATATATATATATATATATATATATAGTTACCATTGTGAATTTTTCACAGTGAACTTAGCGAGTAGAAAACGAATGCATAGAGCTTGCAAGAAAGAAGAGAATATAGTAGAATGAAATAATTGTATTAAATGTAGAGTAAAATGGTAGAATACACATGATATAATCTACATGGATAAGTGAAGTAACCATAGTAGTGATCTAGAGATATCTAGACACTCACTGACACTGAAGTAATCTACCACCTAGTCCTAGTTAATCGTTAAATGCAATAATCATCCAATTGAATCACATGTGTAGAAGTGAGAGAAACACATGCAATCATAAGATATGCACCCTCTTGGCTACATACATGAGATATGTGCACTCTCGGTGAGGAAACCACGGTGAACATGCAACTTCTAGTGATAAAATTGAGGATGCCATGCATGAGTGAGGTCTAGTAGTCTAATTGAAGTGTAACTAACTCTAAACTGAAGACGATGTGTAGTCTAATCGAAGACCCCTCGGAAATACCTGTCACATAACAAGAATTCAGATTAGTTCTTTATATCCTGGATGCACCGACCCAACTCCTAGATATCCTGGATGTATCGGTCCACCTCCTAGATATCCTGGATGCGTCGGCCAAACTCCATGAATACGCCCACCTTCTGGATGCACCAGCCGCCCTCTATGCCTCTGCCAATCTACATCATTGCTCGCCTCAATCCCAAATCCTGGTGCCCCACCATCATCTATTATATATTCTTCATCGATATATTCTTCATTTGGCTCAATCCATATTCTCATTTGGCTAAAGGACTCAACGAGAGCAACTATTACTACTGTTAATGGATCCTAACCCAACCGCTTCTTTCCCGACTTTGTATAACTGTGTGCCAACTACAACACAACAAATTACTAACTCTTCCAATATGAGTTCATTGCCATAGGCCATACAAATCCACATATATATATATATATATATGAAGCGATATTTGGTGATGGTGGCGGTCTCGGCCTGAGCTGCCGATTGACGTTGGCCCGAGTTACATAAAGTGCCCCTCATCGCCCACAGATATGACGGTCCAAACAGAAGTGCCCTCATCTCCACAGATCTGATGGACCTAATGGTCTCGATTTCCGGGTGACGCCATCACGCTTGCCCTCAATAGGGAAGTTTGATGGATACACTATTTTCATTAATTTGGGAGGGGTTTAAAAGGGATATTTGAGTGGTGCAAAAGGTTGGTTCTCATAGGTTTAAAAGGGATATTTGAGTGGTGCAAAAGGTTGGTTCTCATAAAGGAGGTTTATATATATATATATATATATATATATATATATATATATATATATATATATATATACTAATTAAAATCTTTTCAATATCATTTTGAAAATCTTATTGTTGTGATCATGTATCTTTTAAGGATGTGTGATACCACAATGTTTTTTACTTGGTTGTTTGACTACACTAAGGATATTTCGTCTCGGCAAACCCTCTTCACCTAGAGCATATCTATATTTTGTAATTGAAAAGATTTTAATTAGTAAATATAAATCCAAAAGATTTTAATGGTTAATAACATGTGTTTCTTCCTAAGAGGTCACAAGTTCAAATCCAAAAGAGGGTAGGGTATATATACCTCTGTAGACATTACCAGTCAAATCGTTGGGGTCCCTTGTCCCACAAACAAGGGGGTTTCATACACCAATGGCTTGGCCGTGACCTTAAAAATATAAACATGAGGGGTGTTGTTAGTGATTCACTCTCCTTGGTAGGTGTGCCCTTGAGTTTCGTATCAATCCCTCTTGGTTTTGATTGAAAGTGTCTCGGATTTTCTCGCAAACATGGAAACACATAATAATAATAATAATCTATTTTTAAGGTCATGGCCAAGCCACACCAAATTAATGTATGAGACCTCCTTGTTTGTGGGATAAGGGACCCCCTCCGCCCAACGATTTGACTGGTAAAGTCTACAGAGGTATACATACCCTACCCCCCTCTGGATTTGAACTTGTGACCTCTCAGGAGGAAACACATGTTCTTAACCATTAGGCCCATAAAAAAATAGAAAATGATTGTAAGAAATACCATGCATTTCTCAACGTGGAGCTACATAAAGAAGTGAGTCTAACCATATTGTAAAGTGGTGTACACCAACAATAAATGTTCATGTTGGAACGAGTAAACTACCCATGTTGAGAGAAGAAGCTAGGGAATCATAGAAATGTTGAAGAAAAGATCTGTAGTGTAGATCACGCTCTAACCATTGATGCAAACTAAATAGATGAGTACTCTAGAATAATTACAACTTGGTTAAACTCCATATCACTATACCCATGGATTCATGATGTGGTGCAAGAAAGCCTATCAGGGTTTGTGATGACTTGGTGGTAGAATGGTAAAAAGAGTCTCTAAGACGATGTCTATTGGTAATATAAATTGCATTGCACCAACAAATTGCATTGCTAAAGAATATGTTGGAAGTGCTAATGTGTATCGCTTGCCTCTCAATTTTATCAAAGTCGCCAGGGGGATAAAACATGTTGGAAAGAATGTTTCTTTGTGCTCAGAAAGTATTTTCCCATTAGTTATTGCCTATGTATGCCAATGCTAGAGGAATGTGGAACCCTACGTCAAATGGTTGTGATGTGTCATAATTGTTGTAGATGTGGATAGCATGGTTCCTCCATCTTATAATGCTCTACCCATAATTGAAACAAAAATATGAAGTGTGCAATGTGGGTAAAAAAGAAGCCTCATTAACTAGACAAGAGGTTGTGAAGAATATAACATTGTGCCTAATTGAAATCATATATAATGCCTCACATAGACCATTGTTGATAGCTTAAGGAAGAGTTGTATTGTCTTCCTAAGTACAAACCATATGTAATAGGTAGTGTGTAGTCCATGCTAAGTTATGCAGTATATCTAGATTATGATTATAAGCATTGATGTTATATTGGCATTATGTAGTAGTGTTAGTAGTGTTCACTGGAATGCTAGTGGTTAATGCTTCGGTGATAAAAATAAAGGGTGAATGAGCCCACTTATGTTGTTCTAATGGACCAAGGAATGTCCTCACACTATACATGGCATGTATTGTAGGAATTATATGATCGGCAAGATCTACCTGAAAAGTAAGAGGATATTTTAATTAGTAATAAAACAAAAACATACAATATATATCTTTTTAAATAGTTTAAGATTGAATGTTCATTGTACTTATTTGGTTAAAAAAATTATAGTTTTAAAACAATTCCATTTTAAATTATTTTTCAAACAAAACGTAATAAATTAAGATGTATGTAGTTTGAAGGTTGGAAGAAATAGTAAAATAATTCATACTTGTAACTCAAGCATTGAAATTATGCAATTAACTATTAATTAATTATGTTGGAAGTCTAGGAATGCATCCTCGAATGAAGGGTGTTGTTGGTGATGCACTCTCCTTGGTGGGTTTTCCCTCATGTTCCATATCAATTCCTTTTGGTTTTGATCAAAAGAGTCCCCACTTTCCTCACAAACATAGAAACATGTCAAAATGAAAAAAAAGTGATTGTAATAAATAACATACGACATTGAGCATGGAGCTGCATAGAGAAGTGAATCTGACTAGATCATAAAATAGTGCACACCAAGAATAAGCAATTGTGTTAGAATTTAACATACCCTCTTACTAAAACATCAATCTGAGGGAATAAATTCATTCTAAGAAAAACTTAGCCAGACAATTTTATTAAAAAATGCAGCACCTCTAAGATTTCCACGAGCTAAGAGCCAGATTATTTTTTTTTGTTGAAAAATCACTCACATTTTCCATAAAATATGTAAGATCCTTATAATTTACAAAAAATTTAAGTTTCACCAAATCTTATAGTTGACATTTAAAAAAATTACAAAGAATAAGAAAGACTCCTAAACTTAAAGGATAATATGTTGTTTTCAATTTTTCCCTGCCCCCAGTGGAAAAAGGAAGAAGTCTTTATAGATCACTAAGGCTTGAAATATAGTTCTGATTTAGAAAGAATGCAATTTTAACTTCCCTAGGAATACTTCAATTGGGAAATCCAATGGACCAATAAATATTCAACTAGTAAACATGTTCTAAAACAAACCCAAAAAATTGGTTGTCTTTCATCTCATAACTAGAGGCGGGAACAAATGATGCACAATCTAATTTGGATTATATTTCCAACTAACGTGTATGTGGAAAATACACTATATTTATGTGATAAAAATTGTATATGCAACAATTAGGTTAAATTAAGCATGTAACATTGTTGTTGCAGTTGCAATAGCAACCATAGAGATAATTCATTATTGCTTACCAGGTTGGTTGAAGTTGAATCAAATTTGTAACAAACAAACAAAAGAGGATTATTAGACCTCCAAAAGATTTTTTCACTAATATTCTAAGAATTAATTTTGTATTATATACCTACCCGTTTACATCAATCGTTCGTAAGGTTGTATTTGAAATAGAAAGCATTCACTCCATGTTTTTTTCATTGGCAGTTTGATATAGCTAACTAAGTGGAAAACTAATTTTAGAGAAATATCCTGATGAGCCAATGCAGACACTAAAACTTAAAAGCTTCATGCTATAGGGAAGGGTCATTACTGTCTAGAGGTCTAATTGCTCCAAATAAACCAATTAAATTATTATAAGTTAAGAATTCCAATTTATATCAATTTTCCATTAACTAATCGACATCTCTATGATGGAGGTAGATCACAACCACCATGCCAGACTAGAACTAAAGAACGATCCAGAAGGAAGATTAATTTGAAAAATCTATTTAATATCATAAAATAATCCCAACATCTTAAATATCCAGACTTATTCACTACATGTTTGTGATACTTTTAGTGCAACATAAGTGTTCACATTTCATAATTTCCATCTCCTTCCACCTTCCTCGTTATAAAATTATATGGGTTGAATAACTATCTTTGTATATTTGACCATATTTGGCACAAATTATAGAAGGACACAATGGACAACATGTGACAAAAACTGTTGAAAAGTCAACAAGAAATGAGTGTCTAATTTATTTTTCCCTTAAATAATTTGGACAATAAATATTAATCTATTATCTCATAATTACTTAAAATAGTTAGCTAAAATGGAAAATCAGTTAGCTATAGGAAATTCGAGTTCAAAGGTTGACTGGTGGGACATGGAAGTTGAATTAGTTGTAACTAAGTGACTTGAAATTGTAACAGAGTTATAAGTGTAGTTATGTGAGTTGTGAAGTAGTTAAACGCAGTTAAGTGAGTTAAGCTCAGTTGTACTAGTTGTAACTAAACTTACACTAGTGAGAGTTCAATGAATTAATTATTAATTAATTCACAATCAGTGAACTCACATGCAACTGAAGATTTACCATTGTTAACTGCGTGCATGCCAGATCCAGTGGAGACCTAGTTGAGATAACAGGTGAAAGGGACAATTTGGCTATCAATTGTGATTTGAGTGAAGTTCACTCATGCAATCACACACACAATGGATTTCCCCATGACAAATGCGTAGCCTAGGCAAGAGGAATTCAAATTCATTTGCAGGGTTTTCATTGCAGGGATCTGCACAAAGGAGGCAGGTTGTCTAGAGGCAGAGAATTCGCACATGTATTTGCGGAATATTTGTATGACAGTGTGAGACGATTGTATATTGTACTAAGAGCTCTTGGATTGGATTTTTGTATGAGATTGTTTCATGATCCATGATATATACATAATATATGATAGTGGGCTTTTTAGTTTTATGCTTTCTCGGTAAAACATTTGTGTTATGTGTGATTGATCTCTCTTCTTGATATTGAAATTGGTGTTGGCCCTTGACCAAGTTTTAGGAGATTATTGGTCATGTTGACCTCTTTTGGGACTTTGACAGCCTATCGAAGGAGGAGTGGAAGACGAAGTGGAGATCAAGGTATCTCGGACCCTTTTTGGGTCATTTTTGGGATGTGGGAATATGTCAGGGGATTGGGATATCAACCCATGGGTTTACCCATGTTTAGGCCTATTTTATATATATATATAGATGCTTAGGCTATATCGAATTAGTGGTGCATTTATGTGATGTGAATGTATGCTATGTGCAAGCAGAGTCTGTAAGTGATTTGTGCATGACTGTAAGAGACTTGCAAAGATAAGTGCAGGTCCTTGTAGTAGATTGTGGAAGGCTTAGTGTTGTAATGCAAGGAAGAAGGATCTAGCGAGTTGTGTAGATATTTTTTCTTGTGCAGAGTAAGGGTTTGAGGCTCTATGCTTGTAACCAATTGACTGAAGAAAATAAAGAAGAAGAGTTGGTGGACGTAGCCCCAGGGTGGGGGTGAACCACGTAAATACTGTGTTATGATTCTTTGTGCCTTGTCTTGATGTGTTCACATGTTATTTTCTAAGTGATTTGATATGTTTAGATATATCTACTTATGCTTTGTGCTTATGATATGTGATAATGTTAGATCTGATCTATATGGCCATGCTTAGTGCTTAATCTTCTTGATTTGATCTATTTACCTATGCTAAGTGATTAAATACATTAGATTAGTGTGGATGTTGTGAAGCCTTGTTTTATCAACGAAGTGGACATTGATTGCATATTAAAGAAATGACGATGCTAAGTTATTTATTAAGTAGTACAATCACAGATCTATGTCCCATCTAAGGTTGCAGACACCTGATTCTTGCAACCACCCCTGCCTTTACCTCGGGTAAGTCTTCATCTGCTTCGCAGGTGTTGTCGAAAGGGTCGGTAGTTAGGGATTTGTTGGTGTGTTGTTGTAGCATTGAACCCTGGGTTTGCCCCTATCTGAACAAATGGTTCTGTTGTCGGGACCTGAAACTGTGATTGTTGGGAACTGAGAAAGAAGAAACTTTGTGAAAAGATTTGACCTGATATTGGGAAAGCTCTGTGCGTATATATGTTCCCTAGTGTGCAGTATCCTACTCGATTTATAAAGCTCTGTGCCAAAGAAAGAAGCTCAATCTGAATAAAGGAGATTGGATATGAAGGAAAGAAGCAAGATCTGAAAGCTTTGTGCTCTAAGAAAGGTAAAAGTGAGAATTTATGATTAAAAGAGGTAAGATCTGCAAGCTTTGTGCTCTGATAAAAGGTAAGAATAGTTAAAATTTTTAGATCTGGAAACTTTGTACTCTGTAGAAGTAAGATAAGTGGAAATTTTTGTTTTTAAAATATGGATCTAGGTATGTTTGATAGGTTATGTCCTAGATTGAAAACTAGGGCACTAATAGATGAAAGAAGGTTTGATATGAGTAGATTTGATAAGAATAGTGAAATATGTGCTATACCTATGCATAGAAAGAATGTTTGGACTAACAAATGGATGTAGGATCCTAGAAAGAGTTTTTTGCGGGTTAGCTACCATGATCCTAGTGCGCAGTACCAAAAATGTTGGGAATCATCTAAAAGAAAGAGAGGATTAACCCTATGTTATAGTTGCATAAAACCGGGACATCTTGCTAAGGAATTCCCTTGGAGAATACCTAGTTGTTTTGTTGTAAAGATATGGACCATGAAGTGTTAGATTTCCCTAGAATGATTGCTAAGCTGGAAGAAATGAATCTGAATAAAGAAAACCCTAAGACAAATCCAGAAATGGCAGAACTCTAGAAATAGTCAGAGAAAGTATTGTTGCAAATAAATGAAACCCTGAATGACCATTGACATGTCAGACTATCAGAGATATTCAAGGAAAAAGAATGCATTGAAGTAAGAATATGAGACTTCAACATTGACTGTGTTCTACATGAAGAAACACAGGTGAATATCATGACAGAAAGAACTTGGGAAGCCATAGGGAACCCTGCTATGATCCCTTCATTAGGAGGAATAGAACTATTCAGAGGAAAGCTGATAAAGCTATGTGGGAAGCTCGCTCGCATACCTATGAACGCTAATGGAACCTCGACAGAAGAAGATTTTGAGATTATTAAATTCGTTGAAGACAACGCCCCATTTACCATGTTACTAGGAAAACATTGGATTGATAGAGATCAAGCTAGACAAAAGAAAGAAGAAGAAGTTTTGAAGCAGAAGAAACAAGAGTTAAAAGATTTCATGACTAGAAGGATCACACACTTGATTGATTAACAAGAGAGCAGATTTAACACTAGCAATCTAGATGTCGAAGTTGAGAGAACACTAGAGGATCCACAGAAGACTAAAGTACCTACCCCATATAAAGATGAATTATTATCCAGAAACCCTAGGGAAGAATCTCAACATCATGAAGTAACTATGACCAAAGAAGATAAGAATCAGAATGGAAAAAGTACTACCGAGATGAAGCTCACTGAAAAAAAGGCTAGAAAGTTAAGTAAGAAAAGAGTTAAGATCAAAAATTTGTAGAAGGTTCCAGAGGGAACTTCACAGATACAAAAATTGCAGAATTGGAGCTTCGTCAGGATATCAGAACAACGACACGTGGAACTTCGCCATGACGAAGAAATATAGTCGTTGGGGACATTATAACAGTTTGATCGATGCTCCAAATGGGAAGAAAGGAAATTATGGTTCATCATCAGACTGTTAGACCGCACCATAATGGCCCAAACAAGAGTTAATGGAGGCTCATACCCATTTTAAGAGAACTGTTGTCAAGTTCCCTATATATCTCGCCGCGCCACGCACCGAGAACACTTTTCCCAATTGATAATTCGAGCCCACAGACTAGGCTGAGTTTATACAGTGATCACCGCACTCTTTCTCTCTATATTAGTACTGTGCCTAAATTGTTCCCCGAACCCACGATTGTTCACCCCGAGTGCGTATGTCGAAAGAATCGAGCACCGCAGAGAAAGTTGTTGAAGAAGTTTTGATCAACCTGATGAATGAAAGAGTCATGTCCGAGAGAGTATTATCCATAGGTGTCCAAGCATCATCCATGAGAGGACTGCCATCCTCTCCATCAACTGCTTGAGCCGGACCATCCCGACCAACCGATGAAAAGTGAACCAAGAACAGAGATGATCTCACGAATGCTAAGTTGATTCCAAGAATTTTACTCGCCTACCTACCACCTATGAGCAGTACAATCAATCGAGACAGTGTGCCCAGAGAATTTGTGTACTCTTTGGTCATTACATACCTCCCGAAATGGATACGCACAATTTGCGTAGATCAATAAAAGATTGCAGCGTTGAAGTTTAGTGACTTCAACCTCGAATATAGGAAGGTCTACAACATGCTCGCCCCACATAAATACCTAAATAGAACAAAGGGAAATGATTTGAAGATAGTTCCCCAGTCATGGAATATGAACCTCGTGCAATCCATATTGTTCAATGTTATGAAGATTCCTCACTTCGAAAGGCACCAATAAGTGAATGTATGTGTCAATATGTTGCTATCCTATTACCATGGTGGATACTTGTGGTTAAACCATCATATCACAGTGGATCTGAAATTGATTAAATGGATCACAAGGCTGAGCATGCAAGGCCCTGACCCACAAGATTTATACCCTGGAAACACCATGGACCGCGCTCTCGCCCAAAGGATCAAGGACACTTATGGAGATGTCAAGAAGGGAATGTGAGGCTACAAGGTAGCCTCTATGAAGAGTGGTGCAGTGTGCCTAGCCTGTCAATTGATCACAGGAATGTTAGTTCACAAGTACCGACCCACCTAAGTGACTGGTTTTGTAGTCGACCTCCCAGGGAAGTGCGCAGAGGGCCTAAAAATGAATTGGTTGAAGTACTTGTTGAACCAATTGGAAATGGACCGTGAAGAAGCGAAATATCAAGGATACAAGTTCCACCGGTTGGCTTCTAATCTTGATCTCTTTCATCACATGGGATATGCCAAGGAAGCGACCTTCTCGAACGGTAAACCCTTTGAACCTTTTAGTAGTGAAGTTCAAAACATTGTGAGGTATTCCATTAGGCGAAAAATAAATGGTAGTAAAGAGTGCACGTGTTCCCATACCGTGTTCCATACCTATTACAACCAGCTGAAGACAACCATCCAATCTAAGCCTTGCATCACACCGAATACTCTCCATAGGTTTCGACCTTTAATGAAATTCAACACAGACTGCCATTTCATTTATATTACAACGCGCACTGACGAGCACAAGAAGCAACTTCAGTCTTACTACAAGATGACATAAAAGTACTTAGAAGAGATTACTAAATACTGGTCAGCGAACCTCCTCATTCCAGTAGATCTTGTAGAGATGTATGACATTGACAGTCCAGAAGCAGCGCATGATACACCTGGACCCAACAAGAAAAAGAAAAATGAAGAAGCCTAAGACGTAAGCAGTACCTCAACAAATATTTATTCCATCTCACCTGAGAAAGGAGGATATGGAGGAGAGATAGATGGCGCATAAGTTGAACGGGAGAAAGGTGAGGCTACACCACCTAGAGATGAGTAGGATCCCTCTAAGAAAAGGAAGGTTTCCCCCTTGAAGCCTTTTTCTTGGAAGAAATCGAAAGCCTCTATGACCAAAATGCAAACTAACCTCACCTCAGATGACTTTGATTTCATCATAGCAGCCCTAAATGATTCTTTGCTGGAGATATCAGAGAAGTAAGAGGCTAAGAAAGAGGATATATACAATAAAATTAAGGTTGAACTTCAAGGGGTGCAGCAGGCACTACAGTCCAGCCATGCAGTTTCCACTATGCCTCTGCCATTGGAAACACCAGAACTGGGAGATGAGTCAGCTCAACTCCACTAAATTGTTGATACAGTCGAAGCTCGCCTTCGACAAACATAGGAGGAAACATCGTAAGCCATCCAGGCTTTAGCACAAGTACACGAAGACCTTCTAGAGCAACGCAGTGCTGCAGAACCGGAAAATATTGCTCTCCAAGTGAAGTGGGATGAAGAAAGAGAATAGTTGCAGCAAAGCAAGGAATAGTTGCTCGTGGAGAAACTCGAAGTAAAGGAAAGGGTCAACAGAGCACTTCACTCTGTGACAATAATAGAAGTAAAGGCCAAAGAGAGAGTCCCACAGTAGGTGGCACAAATTGAAGAAGTGATTCAACAACTATGACAACACATAGCAGATTTGGAGCTATGTGTAATGCCTGAGACCCCGCAAGACGTCAGATACCTAAGGGAAGCAACTACCCACAACACAGTTGACAGACTAAAATATCTTTCCCTAGAGTGCAAGAAGTTGAGTAATCGTAGCGCCCAAACGTATGAGAAGCTCGTTGAGAACCCAGAGTTACAAACACTGGAGTCATAGCTCCAGGAAATGAATCAACTCGCAGACACACTATAGGCTCAGCTAAAGGCCCTGTCAGTTGTAGATGGAATGAAGAGATCTCGAGAGAAATGTATCACCCAACAGTATATCCATATGATCCAGAGAAAAGTTATGGAAATAAATCAATGACTCCAACTTGTGAAAGATAAGGCCTATCAGTTATTTACAGAGGTTGAAAAAAGAGGAACATAGCTAGAACATGTTGTCACCACATCAGAACAACGCCTATAAGGGCCAGTGAATGATGCAGTGATCCAGGAGTTAACCGAGAAGGAGGCCATAGAAAAGCAACAAGCTCGAGCCAAACTCGAGGCCTTTGAAGTAGAACTGATCAGACCAGGGTGACTTGAGATGAGTCATAGGTGAGTGTTGGGGGCATGCTGGCCCTTGACCAAGTTTTGGGATATTCTTGGTCACGTTGACCTATTTTGGGACTTTGATAGCCTGTCGAAGGAGGAGCGGAATACGAAGTGGAGATCACGGGATCTCAACCCCTTTTTGGGTCCTTTTTGGGATGTGGGAATATGTAATGGGAATGGGATATCGACCCATGGGTTTACCCATGTTTAGGCCTGTTTTTTATATATAAATATATTCTTAGGATAGATAGAAGTAGTGGTGCATTTATGTGATGTGAATGTATGCTAAGTGAAAGAAGAGCCTGTAAGTGATTTGTGCATGACTGTAAGAGACCTACAGAGATAAGTGTAGGTCTTTATAGCAAATTGTGGAAGGCTTAGTGTTGTAACGCAAGGAAGAAGGATCTAGCGAGCCGCGCATATCTTCTGTCATGTGTGATGTAAGGGTTTGAGGCTTTGTCCTTGTAACTGATTTAATGAATACAAAGAAGAAGAAGATTTGGTGGATGTATCCCTAGGGTGGGGGTGAACCACACAAATACTGTGTTATGATGCTTTGTGCCTTGTCTTGATGTGTTCACATGTTATTTGTTAAGTGCTTTGATATGTTCAGATAGATCTACTTATGCTTTGTGCTTATGATATGAAATAATGTTAGATATGATCAATATATCCATTCTTAGTGCTTAATCTACTTGATCTGATCTACTTACCTATGTTAAGTTCTTAAGTATATTAGACTAGTATGGATGCTGTGAAGCCCTATTTTATCAGTGAAGTGGATATTGACTGCATATTGAGGAACTGACGATGCTAAGTGATTTATTAAGTAGTACAATTATAGATCTGTGTCCCATCTAAGGTTGTAGACACCTAAGTCTTGCAAACACACCTGCCTCTACCTTAGGTGAGACTTCATCTGCTTTATTGGTGTGTTGTTGTAGTGTTGAAACCTGTCCCAACAATTGGTGACCGTGTTTTAAATTCTGCAAGAATTTTAGTAGAAGTGATTCTGTATTTAATAGTGGCATATAATTTTTAGATCATGAGAATCCAGGAAATACATAATTTGTATTAAAATTTCTACATGGTATCAGAGCGTGGAAGATTGCATAAGTTGAGTTTGTGATTGGATAGAATTCGAATTTGTAGAAAGACTTTCTTGGTGCTACAGCGGATTCAATATCGAAATGGATTTCAATGGCTTGAGGTTAGAGTATGCACTCAAGGGAAACTCAAACTACATTGCTTGGAAGGACAATATGGAGGTAGTACTCGAAGACAATGGCTTGAAGGAATTCATTAACAAAGATGTTCCTAAGCCAGATGATGTAGACGTTGCAAATCTTGATGCATGGCAAAAGAAAGTGGCAAACCAGAGAAGGATCCTATTGGAGGGAGTACAAGACCACATTGTCTCAAGCCTCCATGGGAAAGCCACACCATATGCAATGTGGAAGGTTTTGACAGATCTATTCCAAAAAAAAAATGACCATAGGAAATTGGCACTCAAAGATAAACTCAGGAAGATCAAGATGGAGAAGGGTGACTCCATTCCAAAATACCTCACGAAGTTTGTCCAATGTCGAGATGATCTAGGGAGTGTGGGAATAACAGTTGTTGATGATGATTTGGTGATATTGGCTCTCCTAGGACTTCCCAAGAGTTGGCACAGTTATCAATACTTTGTCAATGGAAGGGAAAAATTGCCAGATTGGGAACAACTATGGTCGGATCTAGTGCAGGAGGAGTTCAAGCGGAACACTAGAGATTACTCTTCATTAAATAATGATGATGAAGAGGATTGTTCTTTGGCTCCCAAGGAAAGGAAAGAGAAGGGGAAGAAATTCCATTCAAAATCTGAGTCTAAAGGAAAGAAGCTGGATTTGTCCAAAGTGAAGTGTTTTTACTATCATGAACATCGACATCTCGCTACTAACTATCCACAGTAGAAGAAGAGAAAGAAGGTTGTTGGAGTTGCAGCTGGTGAGGCCCTTGCCTTGCAAGTTGAACTTGAATTCTCCTTTATCAAATGCATGGAATCAAGTGCATTGGGATCAGTGTGGTATTTGGATAGTGGCGCTTCCTTCCACATGATGGGAGATAAGGAGATTTTCAGTGACTTGGAGGAGAAATATCTCAAAATGCATATAGAGATAGGTGACAATGGATGATATAGTGCGAATGGAATTGGTACTATTACCTTTCAGAGCAAGTTAGGTAAACCATTTCAATTGAAATATGTTATGCATGTTCTAGGTATGAATAAAAACTTGGTCTCAGTCGCAATGTTGGAGGACAGAGGCTATGAAGTTGTTTTTAGCGATGGAAAAGCATCCTTGCGACATAAAACAATGGGTCAAGTCAAGAAGATAGGGATTCGAGTTAAAAATCTCTACAAGTTGGAGGTAGATGGTTGCATTGCCATGATGGGCAAGGAAGAAAAAGTGGTGAGCCGGGATGAGGGCGAATTATGGCACAGATGTTTGGGCCATTTTCATCATGGAGCCTTGAAAATCATGCAACAAATATCTATTGGACTTCTAATGAGAACACTTGCTCAGTTAGATCAGTGCAAGGGTTGCACCATGGGGAAGTATGTAAATTCCACCTTTCATTAAAAGGAGAACCGTGCTTCGGTGATCCTGGAGAGAGTTCACACAGACATGTGTGGACCATTCTCAGTTGCTTCAACAGCAAAACATAAGTATTATGTTATTTTTGTTGATGACGTTTCTCATAAATTCTGGATCTTCTTCATGCAGAAGAAGGATCAAACATTCTCAAAGTTATGTGAGTTTAAAGCATTGGTAGAGAAAGAGTCGGGGAAGAAAGTGAAGGCTCTGAGGAGCGATAATGGTGGAGAATACATCTTTAACGAATTCAAATACTTCTACATCAAAGAAAGAATTCGAAGAGAACTCATAGCACCTCATAACCCACAACAAAATGGGGTCGTAGAGAAGAAGAACATAATGATTATGGGTGCAGCATGAGCGGTGTTGCATGATCAGGTCCTACCAATGCATTTGTGGGTAGAAGAATGCAACACTGCAGTTTATGTGCAAAATTGTTGTCCTCATAGAGTACTTGGCATGATTACACTTGAAGAAGCTTTCACTGGTAAGAAACCAGATGTTTCTCACTTTAATATTTTTGGCTCATATGTTTATGTGCATGTGACCAAGAACGCCATGAAGAAGCTAGAGCCAAATGTTGAAGTTGGGATATTTGTGGGGTAAATAGAAACACCCCATAACTATTGTGTGTATTTTCCTAACAGTAAGATGATTGTTAAGCGATGGGATATAAAATTTGAAGAGGGGAAAGCCATGCGGTTGTCGCTTTAAAGGGAAATAGACTTGCACGTAGAGGAGGAACTGTTGGTTCCCAAAGATGAGTCTCTAGATGTGGATTAGCCATGTGAGGAGGTTTATGGAATGGAGGAAGCCACTCATGCAGAGCCATCCATCAGAAATGGAGGAAAGCGCACCACCGAAGCTGATAGATTGAGACTAGATGCTGCATAGAATGTAGGAGCCTCTACTTCATAGTGCAGGCATAGATAGTCTCCTGATTGATTTACTAGATACATGGCTCTCATGAGAAAATGTATTGTGACTGAGCCATCTTCCTTTCAGGAAGCAGTGCAGGATCCCACTTGGGTTGATCCAATGGTGGAAGGTAAGATTTTAATCATTGTTTTTTATGTTGATGATTTAATATTGACTGGTGATGAAAAGCTGATACACTCATGCAAGGAGGACCTTGCAAAGGAGTTAGATATGAAGGATATGGGATTCCTTCATTATTTCCTTGGATTGGAAATATGGCAGCGATATGGTGAACTTTTTGTGTCTCAAGGAAAGTATGCAAGGGAGATACTAGGTAAGTTTCACATGGAGGGTTGCAAACCCACGGATACTCATCTTCCAGGAAACTGGAGGAAAGAGGATGCTACTTCTAGAGAGGTAGTGGATGCTACTATCTATCGACAATTAGTGGGTTCACTAATGTATCTAGTTAACATGAGAGCAAACATTTTCTATGCGGTTAACTAGCTAAATCAAGTATTGGTTAAGCCTACCAAGCTCTTTTTGAAGGTGGGTAAGCATGTCCTGAGATACCTGAGGGGCACATTTGAGTATGTTTTATGGTATAGACAGACGAATGAGGTGAATTTGCATGGCTTCATGGATGCAGATTGGGTAGGGATCCCAATGGATAGAAAGAGCACATTAGGGGGGATATTTAGTATCGGATCTACAGTTGTTTTTTGGTACAGTAGGAAGAAGAGATTTGTGGCACTCAGTTCAACAGAAGAGGAATACATGACAGCGATTCAAGATGCATGTGAGGCTATCTGGATGATAAATATCTTCTTTGGTTTGTTTGGTTCTCATTTGGATTTGACAGTGATTTATTGTGATAATAAGAGTTGAATTAAACTTTCGATTAATCCTGTGTTTCATGATAGATCTAATCATATAGATATTTGGTATCATCATCTCAGAGATTGTGTGTAGCGGAAGATCATGTTGCTTCAGTACATTCCTATGGAATATTAGGATGTAGACATTCTGACGAAGGCGCTCACCAATAGCAAATTCGAATACCATAGAGACATGATTTGGGTGAAGTATAATCCCTTTCTTGGTGAGAGGGACTGTTGAAAAATCAACAAGAAATGTGTGTCTAATTTATTTTTCCCTTAAATAAATTGGACAATAAATATTAATCTATTGTCTCATAATTACTTGAAATAGTTAATTGAAATGGAAAATCAGTTGGCTATAGGAAATTTGAGTTCAAAGATTGACTGGTGGGACATGGAAGTTGAATTAGTCGTAACTAAGTGACTTGAAGTTGTAACAGAGTTATAAGTGTAGTTATGTGAGTTTTGAAGTAGTTTAACTCAGTTAAGTGAATTAAGCTCAGTTGTACTAGTTGTAACTGAACTTACACTAGTGAGAGTTTAGTGAATTAGTTATTAATTAATTCACAATTAGCGAACTAACATGAAACTAAAGATTTATGTTAAGAACCAAATATCAATATAGCATAGAAAAACCTCAGAATAATTACTCAACACCTTGAAAAAGAGAGAAATTCAGATAATAAGCCTCTTAGAGGGGGCAACCTCCTTATGCCCACATAAATGTTTAATTACAAGATGATTGCAAATGAAAATGTCTCCTTGGTATATATAGGAGACTAGGAGGTATAATTACAACTAATGGACTAAATCCGACATAAATAAAATGACTTTACTAATGTAATATGCCCTAATTAAGGGGTAATGAGCCATTATTTAGGGATTAACATGCCCCTCCCCTTGAGACAAGTGTTGTCCACAATTCTTGAGTAAATGTGGATTCTTCTGTATTAAATAATCATCTTCCCAAGTGGAATCTTCAGCCAATAGTTTCCTCCATTTAATGAGATACATTGAAATGGATCTATTCCTCAGCTGGCGAATTCTTGTGTCAGTGATGGCTTCAAGCTCCAATATGATTTTTCCTTCCTCATCAAGTTCTAGCAATATATTTTGAACTAGGGTCTTGTCACCTATAACATTCTTTAAGCATGAAACATGGAAAATTAGGTGTACTTGTGAAGATGCAGGCAACTCCAATTTGTATGCCATAGTACCAATCTTTTGCAACACCTTATAAGGGCCATAGTACTTTGGTGAAAATTTATTATCCTTCTTGGCTTGCTTGAGGGACATCTGTTTGTAAGGTTGTAGTCTTAAAAACACCCAATCTCCTACTTCAAAAATTATTTCACTACGATGTTGATATGCTTGTTGTTTCATGTGATTTTGTACCATGGTTAGGTTGTCCTTTAATATTTGGATAACTTGTTGTTGATGCTTGATGTGATCTTCCACTGCTTGAACCTTAGATTTTTCTTTTAGAGAAGAAGTGATGGAAGAAGGGTGGTATCCATAGAGTGCCATAAATGGTGTCATTTTTGTTGCAATATGAAAGGAAGTGTTATACCACCATTTTGCCAAGGGTAACCATTTGAACAATTGTGTTTGTTTATCAGAGACAAAGCAACGAAGGTGGCCTTCTAGAAATTTGTTCACTATCTCGGTTTGTCCATCACATTGAGGATGATAGGATGATCTATGAGCCAATTGAGTACCCAAAAAAGAAATAATTCTGTCCAAAAATGTCCAGTGAAGATGGGATCTTTGTCACTTACAATAATCTTTGGGCTTCCATGTAGCTTTTGAACTGTCTCCATGAATGCGGTGGAAACTATACTGGCTTTGAAGGGATGAGAGAGTGCACAAAAGTGTGCATACTTGGTCAGTCTATCAAAAATCACCATGATGACACTCTTTCCTTCAGACTTCGGTAACCTTGTGATGAAATCCATGGAAACCTCCTCCCAGTGTTGACTTGGGATGGCTAATGGTTGTAAAACACCTGGGGTCTTAATTTTTTCCACCTTGTTTTGTTGGAAAACCAAAAATTTTGCCACAAACCTTTGAACATCAGTTTTAAGGCCATCCCAAAGAATTTCCTTCTTGACCCTATGGTAGGTTTTCAAAAATCTCGAGTGCCCTCCTACCGGAGAGGTGTGCAATTCCAATAGTACCTTTTATTTGAGTTGGGAGTTCTTACATAAATATAAGCGATATGTGTACCATAGTGAATCATTTTTCCATTTAAATGTATCTGATGCACTGGAATCCTGCTGCAAACTTTGAATGAGAGTCCACAATTTCTCATCATTCTTCCATTCATCCCTTGCTTCTATTATCCAATCAGGTTGGATGACCGAGATAGCACAGAGAAAGGCCTCAACATCTTCATCCTTTCTTGATAGTGCATCTGCCACAACATTTTTCTTCCCTTTTTTATAAACGATTTCAAAATCATAACCCAATATCTTGGTTACCCATTTTTGTTGTTCTTCTTAAGATAGTCTTTGTTCCAAGAAGTATTTAAGACTATCATGATCTGTTTTGACCTTGAAGTGCCTACATATTAGGTAAGGACGCCAATTCTTCAATGCATGTAGTATTTCCATCATTTCATTCTCATAAATGGGTTTGTGTAAGTCCTTTCCCTTGAGTGGTCGAATTTCAAAAGCCAGGGGCTTTCTTTCTTGCATCAGGACAACAATTCCATTTCCCGAGGCATCACATTCCACAATAAAGGTTTTTGTGAAGTCTGGAGTGGTCAATACAGAAGATTTTCACATCACCTCTTTAAGTTGTTCAAAAGCTTTAGTTGCCTCTGGATTCCATGAAAATGCATCCTTCTTAGTTAGTGTTGTTAAAGGTGCTGCTATTCTTCCATAGTTCTGAAAAAACTTGTGGTAGTAACCTGTCAAACCTAAAAATCCTCTAATATTCTTCAATTTTTTAGGAATCATCTAGCCCATCATGGCCTTAATCTTGTTAGGGTCTACCTTGACACCTTGATGAGATACAATATGACCCAAATACTCTACCTCCTTCACTCCAGAGAAACATTTGGATGTTTTGGCATATAGTTGTTTCTCCTTTATTAGTTGTATCACCTTCTCAACATGTCACACATGATCCTCCCAAGACTTGTTATAGATTAGTATATCATCAGAAAATACTAACACAAATTTTCGAAGGAAGGGCTTGAAAATGGAATTCATCAACCCTTGGAATGTGGAAGGCACATTTGTAAGGCCAAAAGGCATGACCAAAAATTCATAATGGTCTTCATGAGTTTGGAATGTTGTTTTGGGGATATCTTCTTCCTTCATTCTAATATGGTGATACCCTGAATGGAGATCCAACTTTGTGAAATAGATTGCTCCATGTAGTTCATCTAACAATTCATCAATGACATGAATAAGAAACTTATCGTTAATAGTGATCTTGTTGAGCTCCCTATAATCTGGACACATACGCCATGCGCCATCTTTCTTGAATACCATTACCATTGGTGCAGAATAAGAACTTTGGATAGCTCTAATAATGTCAGCCTCTAACATTTCTTCAACCATGGGTTCAATTTCACTCTTCTAGGAATAAGGGTATCTGTATGGCCTAATGTTAGGAGGAACACTCCCAAGAATTAGGTGAATATCATGATCATGATTTTGAGTGGGTGGAAGACCTTTGGGAATATCTTCAAATACTTCGGAATGCTTATCAATGATCCCTTGGAGATATAGAGGAACAAATGGCTTGGATGTTTGAATATCTAGTGAGTATAGTTGTGCAATAACACCTTGATGCCCATTTTTCAATAATTTTGTCATGCCATTAGAGCTTATCACCTTACCAGGTTTCCTTGGTATACCTCTTAACTCAATTTCTTTTCCTTCCAATGAGAATTTCATGAAAAGTTCTTGAAAATTAAAAGCCACCATTCCTAATGATTGTAACCATTGGATTCCTAGTACAACATCAACACCACCCTTTGGTATAGTAATCATTGGACTATTCATTACATATTACCCCATAGTAATATTGATCTTATTGCATTTTCCTAAGCAATTGATAGTTTCTCCATCTATGATCATTACTTGAAACTTTGGCACTGGATATACAAAGAAATTGAGAGCTTTGGCTAATTTATAGTGAATGAAATTATGAGTACTACCAGAATTAATTAGGACTATTACCTTTTTCTTTTTGATATATCCTTCGATCTTGAGGGTTTTTAAGGTGTTAATTCTAGCCAATGTGTTACACAATGTCATTAGATAAAATCTTGGAATGAAAGAGTACTTCTCGTTCTCATCTTGAGATGGTTCTTGTTCTTCTTCCTCTTCACAATCATGCAAGATGTTTCTTATATCTACACTTGTGTCCCTTACTATACTTGTTGTCACAATTAAAGAATAAACCTTTTACTTTTCTTTCCTCCAATTGTTGAGGTGTCAGCCTTGTGGAGTTGTGGGGTTTTAGAAGAAGGAGCATTATTCTCTCTATAAAATTTGTTGTTAGGATTGGTCCTTCTAGTAGCCATACATATTTTTTACTTTCAACATTTCTTGCCACCTAAATGCATTCTCTCCGATGATTTGGGTTCCCAAAGTGGGGCCTCATGTTGAATGTTATAAATGCATTCTCCAATGATTTGGGTTCCCAAAGGTGAACCTCATGTTGAATGTTATCCTTTAAAGTTCCTATGAATACATCAATCAAGTGCTCATCTGGAATATATGTTACATTTATATTCAATCTTTGGAAGTTCTCAATGTGATTTGTAACCGAACCCCTTTGCTTGAGATTTATCAATTGGCTAAAGAAGGTATTGCTCCTTGTATCCTCATAATGTGCTATCATTTCTTCTGTGAAAATTATCCAAGTAACGAGTGATTTGCGAGAACAAAGCCATCGATACCATACAAATTGATTGGGTTATAAATGTAAAGAAGAAATTCATACCTTTTGTGTATGTGGCACATTATGTAGATCAAAGAATTGCTTCATCTGAAGTATCCATGTGATTGGGTCCTTGCCATCAAACTTCCTCATATCGATCTTAGGAATGTGGTTGGTCTTCAACCCAAAGTTGGAATTTCTCCATTCTTGATTCATCTTCCTTGTGTCCTCATCGTGAATTTCATGGGACACATTTTCACTTTCAGGTGTCCTCTCTATTCAGAAATTTTTCATTCCTTCCATGATCTCCCTTTTTAAACCATCCATATTAGTATCCATTATTACCTCCAATTTAGCTTCAGTTGAATCCATCATCCATTGTAGTTGATCTTTTGTCACCGTCTTGTTTTGTAATTCATTTATGTCCCTACGCATTTCTTCACCTTCATCAAGAGTCCAAGTAGGAATTTCTGGAGGCTTATTTGGTGTAGAAGTTCCCTTTTTGGGTGGCATGTTCGCCAAGTATCACTTTTGAACCTTGATTTTGAGGTGGTTCTACTAGACAATCTTTATTCTATTTTATCTCCAAATTTTCATCCCTTCTGGGTACGGAACTTTATTTTTTGTAGTTCTCTGATATTTCTTCTCTGCAATGCCATAGGTCTGATCAAAATTGGATGTTCCAAGTGGAATTTATGGTAACTTACCCACAACTTGTTGATTTTTGTCCTTTCCAAGAGATCTCACTTGTATAGTGTCCCCGCACAAAATAATTGATATAAAATTTTGAAACTTGTACCAGCCATACTACAGACTATCCACTATCTAATGCAACTAGTCTCACTCAATTTGGATACTCTAGGAATACGTTATGATTGTTTTACCTGGAACACCTTCTTGAGGCTAGTCAGATACCCTATCTTCCACAGGGTGTATCTACAAATGTAAGATGGCCCAGAAGATGAAATTTTTACCACAAATGCCTTACTAATTTTGATGAATATTCTCCATATTTCAGGGTCTAAAACTTTACAAAAAATGTTTTATAGTGACAATTACACAATGAATCAGTTCAGGATGATTCCAAAACCCTATATTGCATAGGATGTATCTCCGAAAGTATAACACCTCAGGAGATGAAATTTTAACCCACCGTACCTTTATCCGTATACTAAATATCCTCCAAGCTAATCCTTCTGAAACATTTTATAAAAAAAATTATAGCTAAAATACCAAGGTGTCTCAGATGTAGCAACGAAACCCCAAGACCTTGAGCTCTGATACCATTTGTTAAGAACCAAATATCAATATAGCATAGAAAAACCTCAAAATAAGTACTCAACACATTGAAATAGATAGAAATTCAGATAATTATCCTCTTTGATGGGGAAACCTCCTTATGCCCACATAAATGTACAATTACAAGATGATTCCAAATGAAAATGTCTCCTTGGTATATATAGGAGACTAGGAGGTATAATTACAACTGATGGAATAAAGCCGACATAAATAAAATAACATTACTAATGTAATATGCCCCAATTAAGGGGTAATGAGCCATTATTTAAGGATTTACATTTTACCACTATTAACTACATGCATGTCAGAACCAGTGGAGACCCAGTTGAGATAATAGGTGAAAGGGATAGTTTGGCTATCGGTTGTGATTTGAGTGAAGTGCACTCATGCAATAACACACATAGTGGATGTTCCCATGAGCAATGCGCAACCTAGGCAAGAGGAATTTGAATTCATTTTCAAGGTTTTCATTGTAGGGATTTGCGCAGAGGAGGCATGATGTCTAGAGGCAGAGAATCGACACATGTATTTGTTGAACTTTTGTATGACAGTGTGAGACGATTGTATATTGTATTGAGAGATATTGGATTAGAGTTTTGTATGAGATTGTTTCATTATCCATGATATATACATAATATATTATAGTGGGGTTTTTAGCTTTATGCTTTCCTGGTAAAATATCTATGTTATGTGTGATTGATCTCTCTTGTTGATATTGCAATTGGTGATCGTGTTTTAAATTCTACAAGAATTTTAGTAGAAGCGATTATGTATTTAACAGTGGCATATAATTGTTAGATCAGGAGAATCCAAGCAATACATAATTTGTATTAAAATTTCTACAAAAACATCAAGAGAAATTAGACATAACCTAGGAACCTTGAAAGAAATTGAGGTAAGAAATAAAACTATAAATACAACAACTAGCATAGATGTATAGAGGTGAAAACTAGAAAATTTGGCATTACCCTTATCTAGTGTTGAATTAATTCAAGTACTTAAAATATACCATGTGTTAACTCAAGGTCTAACTTAAATGGTCATTCATGCATCATAGTACATATGCAAGGATATGATTTGAAATGATTCTATGTTAATTGAGACCTGTTACACAAAAAATATAATAATCCATGGTTGTTGGATGAGACGTGTGTATACACTGTGTGGAGACAAGTATAGAATACAACTACTATAATCTTTGGGAAAATATACTTTGAAGCTACTTAAGTCAAATGCATACAACGCCCATCCATCTTACAACCCCTACATTGGTTATATTAATTTCTTATCTTATGCCATTAAGAAGAAGAAATCATGTAGACAGCTGGCGACAGAAAACAAAGATAGTAAAAATAAAACAAATAGCTTTACTAGTTTTCATTCAAGGTTAATATTACAGGGTTTTGGATGTTACCTATAGAGTACAACCACACAGATTACAAAGAAACAATTGATAGGTAAAATGTTATTAATTCAACAAGATGCAACCAATGATCATCCCAACCATAACAAAATTGAATCAAACAAATTTTGATTGAACCATTTTGCACAAACAACCTCATATAAGATAAAATCGAAAGAAGAATTAAAAATCTTTCCTCCACCTAGTAATTAGTTTTAACTAAATAATAATCCCAAAGACTCGAAGACTATATGCTCAACTAGATGAATGCTTCAATTTATTAATCCATAAACATACAATTTACTATGATCAATAGTTATAAAGAAATTTTATTACAAAGAGGAAGAACTTATCTGAATGGATATTATAGACCAGACAACCGACAGAGCAAGCAATTTCCACTCAATTGTAGGTAATATTCTATAAACACCACCCCCTATTTGGGCCATGATACCACCAGGGAAAATAAGAAATGCATAATACTCAGACTAGTCTCTACCCACACAACATTAGGATGTCTTCCTTCACTCCTTAATAGTCCCTTAAAACTATCCCCCCTTTAGTGTTATTCAGTGTGTGAATGGAAAGGTTCAAGCTAATGTCCCTCAACTCTAGAAAAATTATCTTGGTTCTTGTATTTTCCTAGAGCTCTCATGACTTCATTTCATGGTCATTCTATCACATGTTATGGAAGGCTTCTTTTCTCAGCAAGAACTCTCTTTTTTCCTCTTCCAAAAATTAGCATCCTTTCCCATTCAAATTTCCCTTCTTGTTACATAAGTCGAAAATGGAAAGAGAGTCATAATTCAACTCTTCCTAGTGCCAAGAATGTAGGGAAGACAACTTGATAATTTTTAGAAAATGATGGCTTAGATGAAGGTAACATACGGTAGATGTTTTTAGGCATAAACCCCCCTTATACCCCCTCAACTTTCCCCTTTTGTGGTATCATATCCCCTTTAAGTGCTCTTTCTCTATTTTCCATGGTCGTTTTTTATTAACTGAAAAAATAAAATACTTACAATATTCAAGAGGCCCAAACCATGATATTACATCCCTTCCCCTTGGAATAACACCTCCCTCATTGTTTTATTACTGCAACAATGTTTATGTCATCACTCTTCAACTATACCTACAATTCCATTCTCTTAACTTTCTTGGTACATCTCCAATCTTTTAGCATTCCATCATATCCCTACATCAATCATGACAGTAAGAATACATGTCATAGCCATTTCTATGCATTAAATATTTCATTGATATGAATCCAATCTATGAATTTTACTTCACAACTGAAATGTAAATATGTTAAGGTCTTAACCCACACATAGGTAGATCAATGTATTCGGATGTAATAAAGGTCAATATTAATAAGGCCTTTCAATAAAATAGAACAAGGCGGATGTAAGAAGACCTTATAGAAGCTTCCGCTTATAGAAGGATCTTCCTCTAGATGCTTCTCTTAATAGACATATTTAGTATAAATAAGGGTCGAGGGTATGAGAACCCTAGCTTGGAGATTATTGTAACAGAGCGTTGCTCGATTGGAAGTTGCCCCCTCGAAGAGGCCTGTGAATATTTCTCTCTAAATCAAAGTGCTATTTATATTTCTATTGTTATATCATTTCTATGTATTGTGAAGATTATGCTGGATATTTTACTTTTATTCTGCCATTTCTAGCATTTTATTTATGTTCTGCATATTTTATATATCTGGTATCTTGCAAGTGGTATCAGAGCACTTTCCTTGGCAGAAATTGTGGGTATTTTTTTCCAGTGTAGAGACATATTCCGACGTCTTTAAGCCATAAAGATCTGTCGTTACATGCATAAACCCGCGGTTGATGGATTCATACACGCAGGAAATACAAGTGGTTCTTAAGCGCACATCTGTTGGCTACCCTTGTAACCCATGTTTGTAACCCTTCGAGTGGTAGCGCATCAGACAACACCTGTGTATAGATCGACCTAGATTTCCTGAAGCCCTCTTTAGATAAACCTATCGGCCGCCGGACTGCTATAGTGTCACCGAGAACAACACTTGGGAAGATACTCTCTAGTACTTGGGTAGTCGGGTAGTACAGCTAAGGGTACGGTCTATCCTCCTTATTTAGTGCCCTGAGATATTGGGCCGAGTACTACTGTTGAACCCCACATGTATATCAGAGAGCTATAGCACAAGGCAAACTCTTGTCTGTAGAACCCTTGAATACCTAACCCTTGGGGAACATAAACATAAACATAAGAAAATTAAACTGGCGAGATCTATTGCCACGCATCTGTGTTCGGGTTGCTAAGTAAGTACACATTTCTCTCTGGTTTAGAATTTGGGGATTTTAGCACTGCAGCATTCTTCAGACCAAAGTATAACCCCACAACTGTAAAAAAAAAAAAAAGTCTGGAATTTTTTTCACCATTATTTGAGACCTATTCCATTAGATTCATCTCTTCTCCCTTATCACATTTATCCATATCATTTTTCTACAAAAAAAATTCTGACCCCACCCTCTCCCTTTTCAGTTCACCCATCCTCATGGCCCATACCCATAGCCAAGATCTAGAGTCTCGATTCAACACCTTGCAATTTGGTTTCCTCGAGACCCAACAAGAAGTGCAACAACTCAGTGCTACTATTTCGAGCAATTCAACAAGAAGTGCAACAACCTCGCTATTTCCTCCCATGATGCATCCATCAATACCACCATAAATGCATCCGTAGCAAATGTAGTCGTAGTCCCACAATGGTGAAGTCAAACACCTAACCACCACCTTGAATCTATCTTTGCATCACTGGCACTAAACCCAAGATCCCTACTGATGACTCTTTTCCCGATGCACACAAAAAGACTCCATAGGTGAAACTTTTCCCATTCCCTTTCAACCCCATCACTTTCATTAGGACATACTTTCCACGGGTGGATGTAACCAAATTTGATGGCTTGACCTAATCAAGGTTGGGTCACCCAAATGGAACATTATTTCTACAACATTACGTATGACTTGACCAAACTTTGGTATGGTTGTTCTTGATATAGATGGAGAACACTGGCAATGATGGCATTGGATAAAACTTCTCATCAAGGGTATATTGCTTGGACCCAATTTGTGACATTGTTTTATGAATGCTTTGACACCGACACCAACCATTTGGGCCATTTGAGAAAATTGAAACAATCAGGAACAACAAAAGACTTCATAGCTGCATTTGAGCCGAACCGGATTTTCAAACGTATGCATGATTGATGCTTTCTTCGAGAGTGTTTTATCGTATTCTAAGGAGGATGTTCTGCCCATGTCCTCATGGTTTATCCTAATACTCTGGGTGGAGGCTACTAAAAAGATAACAAGCAACACATTGTTTCCTCTCAAAACCCTAAGCCTTCCTTTATCCCTCTCCCTAAACCAAGAAACCCCACTACCCCTCCGCCCCATTAAAATCCAAAAATTGACCAGTGGCTGAAATGGATGAATGCCAACCTAAAGGCCTCTATAATTGTGATGATAAATATTCTCACCATGTTGTAAGGAACAAAATCTTTTTTATGCCCATCTCTCTAGGATATTTTGGAAGAGGATGTCGACACTCCCCTTGTGCCCGAAATAACCAGAAATCATTGACATAAACCTCCCTTCGACCCTCCCCGGCGGAACCCCATCATTTCAATGCTCACCAAATTCTCTACCCCAAACCCTCAAGTTAATCGCTCACATCAAGCAATCCTAAAGGTCATCATTATGGCTGATAGTGCAACACCCACAATTTTATTCATCAAGGCATTGCTCTGTTGTCCCATTGTTACATCCATGTTGTCAACAATTTCCAAATCATGATCACAATGGTGGTTCTATGAAATGTATGTGTTGTGAAATGTATGCCTCCCGTCGGGTGACTACCACCTAAAAAATCATATGTTTTCTGATGGATATGGCGACAGACATTGTGTTGGTGCAGACATAAGGACTTTGGTCCCATTCTCAAGGATTTTCAGAACTTAACCATGAAATTCAATTGCTGAGGCCACCAATATAAATTTCAAGGCATCACTGTTGTTTCACCCGAGGTCAGTCCTCATCGCATGGAAAAACCGCTCAAAAAATCTCATTCTCGTGTCATTGCCCAACTCCATGCCATACAAGCCACAGAGACCCCACCACCCCAAGACCTCCAAGCCCTCCTTCTAAACATCAAACTATTTTCCACTCCCCAAGACTCCTTCCTTCCCCGGTGGTGTTCATGATCATTCCATTCTTGTCCTGTGAAGCCTTCCCCCAATATATGTCCATATCGCCACCCCTTGCACAAAAAATGAAATTGAAAAATGGTCTAGGAACTCCTATTGTCGCCATCATCCATCCTAGTACGCCATCATCCATCCCAAGATTTGTGCCCTTACTCCTCTCTCCTCGGTCATCATGGAATCGGGATGAAAGAAGGTTTTTGATAATGTAACCTGACTTCCATGTTCTCAACAAACTAACCATCAAAGACAAATTTCCCATTCCCGCCATTGATGACCTATTGATGAATTGAGTGGAGCCCACCTCTTTAACAAACTTGATATTCTCTTTGCTACTAGATAATGAGGAAAGAGGCCGAAGAATTCCATATTCACCTTTCACACTAATGAGGGTCACTACGAGTTTTTAGTCATGCCCTTGGTTTGTGTAACGCTCCACCTTCCGTAGCCTCATGAACCATGCTCCTCAGCTCTTTCTCCGTTATTTTGTCTTAGTTTCTTTGATGATATCCTCATCTATAGAAAAATCTAGACGTAATCATCTTACTCATGTGGATCGATCTCCTTCTCTCTCACCACCAACTTTTCCTCAAACAATCCAAATGTGCTTTTGGTTCCTCGGAAATTGAGTACTTGGGTCATATTATAAGAAAATATGGAGTACGAGTTGATCCCAAGAAAATGGTGACTATGCAAGATTGGCCATGTCCCAAAACACTAAATAACTTGAAGGGATTCTTAGGATTGATAGGATATTATCGCAAGTTCGTTAAGAACTACGAAAGATTAAAAGACTTCTCACGGCCTCGAAAGAACTCTTTCAATTTGGACTTTAGTAGCCAATATTTTTAAAACTCAAGACGCACTCATGTGCACCACCGGTTTTGGCCCTTCCCTGACTTTCAAAAACCTTAGGTTGAAATGTGACTGTGGAAAGTTATCACGATGTCCCTATGAGTAGTCAACCTTGCCTTCACTAGCAAGCAACTATCTGAAGAATTGCAGCAAATCCATTTATGAAAAAATAAATGTTGGCGATTCGCATGTCATCATTGAGTTGTGGCATCTATATCTCTCGGGGCAATGTTTCCAAATTAAGACACACCAAAGCTCAAGTACCTTCGAACAACACATTTCTCCAAGGAACAACAAAAATGGGTGACTAATTAATCTCTTTGGATATGATTATGAGATCATTTACAAGAAGGGAAAAGACAATGTCATGGCGGATGCACTGCCCTAGAAATATGATATTTAGAATTTTTCTTCCTTCATTGTACCTGATTAGCTCCAAGCTATGCGCCCAGAATGGCTTCAAGATCCCAAAGTTCACATCTGATCCAAAAAATCAGAACAAGGCTCGCTCCTGAATGGGTATTCCCTGCTCTAGGATGAGCTTCGATACAAAGGCCGCTTGTATTTAAGTAAACAATCCCAAATTAAATCCACTATAAGCTTTCTCGAAGCCATGCTACACCCACAAAGGGGCACTCGGGGTTCACCAAAAACATAAGGACCGCCAAACGCTCTTTTTCTGGGATGGTATGAAATAGACATCCGTAAGTTTGTCGTTGAATGTGAGGTGTGTCAACTAAACAAGGAGAAATAGTCAAATCTCCGTGCACCATCCAACCGGGCCGATTCCCCTACTATTTGAAGGGATATTTCTATGAACTTTATTACAAGCTTACCCAAATCGTGGAATAAATAAGCTATAATGGTGGTGGTGGATCTCCTTCAAGTATGCTCATTTTTTCTCTTCCCCACCCATTCACTGCATCCACGATGGCTCAAATTCTTGACCAGGTCTTCAAGATTCATGGCATGCCACACTCTATTGTTCGGATCGAGACCCAAATTTCACAAGGTTCTATAAGAGTTGTTTAAACTACAAGACACACAATTGCATCTCAACAAATTTTATCATCCCTAGACGGATGGTCAAATGGAAGTTGTCAACAAGTGTTTGGAAAACATATCTGAGGTGCTTTGCTCTAAAAAACAACACCAGTGGACTCAATGGTTACCCTCGGCCATCAGGTAAAACACCACATACCATACAACCACTGCGATGACTTCTTTTGAAGTGGTATATGGACAAAAGACATCTTCATTTCTCTCATACTTACAGAGTACCTCGAAGGTCCAAATTTGGCTTCCAAACACTTACAAACCGAGGATATCCTTCAGAATTTTAAAGATAACTCTTGTCAAGTACTTAATAGAATGAAGAAAGAAGAAGATCAAGGTCACTCTAACCGTCAATTTGCAGAAGGTGATCCCAAAGGTGTTTCTAAGACTACAACCATATAAGCAAACTTCCTCAAGGCCAAGCATCGGTTAAGACCCAAATTTTATGGCCCTACACGCTTATCGTTGCAGGGGACAAGTTGTATATCAGTTAGATTTGCCCAACAATGGCTACATCCTATTTTTCATGTTTCATGCTTGAAGAAGGTGATTGGAACCAGTGACAATTCAAACCAACCTTCCGTGAAGTTAATGAAGAAGGATCCATTTGGTTACAAACTGTAAGTGCTTGACTAGTGAGCTGCCACTGGCCATAGAACAATCAATGAAGCGCGTTATATTTGAAAGATATGATCTAACAGATGCCACTTGGGAACCAACTACCATTCTGTAGTAGTTTCCACATCTCAAGCCTTGAGGACAAGGTTGTTTTATAAGCGTAGCATAAGGTCCTAACTCCACACATAGGTAGATCAATGTATCTCGGATGTAATAACAATATTAATAAGGCCTTTCAATAAAATAGAATAAGGTGGATGTAAGAAGACCTAATAGAAGCTTCCGCTTCTAGAAGGATATTCCTCTAGATGCTTCTCTTAATAGACATATTTAGTATAAATAAGGGTCGAGGGTATGAGAACCCTAGCTTGGAGATTATTGTAACAGAGTGCTGCTCGATTGGAGGTTGCCCCCTTGAAGAGGCCTGTGAACATTGCTCTCTGAATCAAAGTGTTATTTCTATTGCTATTGTTATATCATTTCTATGTATTGTGAAGATTACGCTGGATATTTTACTATTATTCTGCCATTTCTAGCATTTTATCTATGTTCTACCTATTTTATATATCTGGTATCTTGCAAAATAACTCAAGATAAAGTATGCAATCCAATACAACACTTATCTATATTAATATGTATCTACTCCACATGGCTACCAGAAATAGAGCCCAAATCATTGTTTTCTCATACACTCCCAATGCATTCATGATCCCAGCTAGCATGTATCATGAATCTATCACAACATATTCATTCAAGTCTCCTCTTCCTTGCAGTCACTCACCCTCCAAGCTTAGGAATCCCCTTCTCTCCTACACATTCCCCTAAGTGATCCTTCAGTTTCTAGGGATTCTAATCTGGATTGGATCATTGTATTAATTTTCATCTATCTGAGTACTTTCTAGGTGGAAAATTGGAGAAATCATCTTATAGGACCATTTTGGTGGTTGATCAAAATTTGGAAATTTATGTCAAAAAAACTATCTAAAATATTCTGAATCCATTTTGAGGAATCAAACAACATTTTTTATGGTACAAACCCTACTACACAGAAATATTATGTATTATACACATTGATACCTTTCCAACGGTGCAAGAATCGCCTCATTCAGAGTTCCTATGCAAAATTTATGCTTCCCGCAAGTTGACCTATCATGTTGACCACCATGAAACAAGAGGCTGGCATGTCATCCCATGTTACTCATTCATATGGGGATAGACATGTGAGTATTTTCAAGAAGAACCTAGAAGGTCCAAAACCTTATCATAATTTAAGGTTCACGAAGTCAAAACACTAACCATATATGGCTATCGGTCTATGTTAAATATTGATCCTCTAGGAAGAGAAGGGGTTCCATTCTATGTTATTGTATTTTGTTCCATATCATAGAAGAACAAATAGAAGTGGGAAATTAGAGAGTATACCAAAGGGTTTTAGTGTTCTATAGCATCCTAACATGCCACAAGTCTCACGTAACTCCATAGAGAGTGCATTATCCTTTGCACTTGCATTATTTCTATACCAGAGAAAAGAGAGTAGAGTAGCGTCACCTTCTAGCTAGGTTTTCTCCCCTAAGGGTTTCCTACAAAAAATATTTTTATTATTTTTTAGATAGTGTGTGAATGTATTTCCATGTTCTCTATTTTTCGCATTTTACCTATTTCATGCATATTAAGTAGAAAATAAGTAAATAAAGATTATGGAATCTAAGGAATTTAACCTTCATAGTGTAGATTTCAGTTTTATATATCATGTCTATTGTGATGAAATGTCCAATGGAATATCCATGGTAATTTACAGATCATATTGGTATCAAATTAGGTTTTCTTTTGGGTATTTGTGGGAAGTTGCAAGATCCAAGAATTGGCTTAAAGAGAAGTTGTAGAAACCCTATCCATGAAAAATGAGTCTATTCATAACAACCCTCAATATCCAGGAAAGGAGAGATTTGAGAGGTTGGAATCATAGGTCACTAACAACTTCATATAAAGTTCCTTCTCCTTTTTACTTGCATTATTTCCATACCAGATAAAAGAGAGCAGAGAAGACTCACTTTCTAGCTAGGTTTTCTCCCGTAAAAGTTTCACAGAGCAAATGTTTATGTTATTTTGTGGATGGTGTGTGATTGTATTTCCCTATTATCTGTTTTCCACATTTTATCTATTTCATGCATAAGCAAAAAATCAATAACTAAAGGTTTTGGAATCTAAGGAATTTAACCTTCATAGTGTAGATTTCAGTTTTATTTATCATATCTATTGTGACAAACTATCCAGTGGAATATCCACAATATTTTATAGATTAATATCCTCACGTAGGAAGAGTACAAATAATTATATATTATTACAACCAAGGAATCCCTATGGCTTTCTCTAACATAGAATACCACATCTCAATGATGATCAAGGCATATCATCGGGTTCCAATGTCACTGCTAAGTTCACCGTCAATACATATTACATGTTGAACTCCATACCTTTATTTTATTTCACTCTGCCATACTTAGTCAATTTTTCCACCGCAGGTTCGCTGGTTGGAATTTTCTTCTCTATACCTCCGCTATCATCAAAGTGCACTTTTACTTCTGCAATCAACAGATGGCATGACACTTATAATATTTCATTCTTTATCTCATCATGATTGGGCAGGTCCTCAAATATTTCCTTCTTTTTCACCTTTTAAGTCCGACCGATCACGATACTTAGTATTTTTCTAAGTGTTTTCCTTTCTTACTGCAGGTTCACGGGATGGAAGAATCGTGAGTTCAACTTAACTTTTCTTTCATGCCTGTCATTTCCATGACTTGATGTTATTATTTATTCTTTTCTCTAGATACATTAAATGGTAATATACAAATGAAAACTACTTTGCATATTAGAAAAAAATCGTTATTAATGGTAGAAATATTGAGAGAATTTTGTTCAATTCACATTAAGTTATTTTTTGGGAAAATATTAAATTGTTATTATTTGGATAACAACTTCATTTACAGGTATTTTCAAAGTCACTACAAAAACAATTTGTCAACTTCATGGATATAGTAAGGAAACGGTTCTATGGAGACACAGTAAACATATTTGGGCGGGAAGATCAGAATTTCCAGTGGTCAAGATCATACTAGTATTAGTCTACTTTACATATGCTTCAAAGAAATGAAAATATAGTGTTGACGTGTTGGATGCGTACCAGAAGTATCTGATTGTAAATAAATTTTCACCTAGTGTGCTGACAAATATATCCCAAACCAGAGAACTATTGAACTCCAAGGCTAGTCTCATGTCTCATTATCACAAGTGGTTTTCAGGAAAATGCTAAAATTACTTGACCCAAATATTAATTTCAAGGGAGAAGAAGCAATATGTTTCCTTAATAAACGAAATAATGGATTTGACCTTCTGCAAGAATATTTCGAAGACCCCTTGTCAATACCTGTCGACATAATAAGAATTCAGGTTAGTTCTTTAAAAAATCATTATCGATAAATCACATGGTTATTCATTGGAGTTATTGTTCAAGAGAATATGACAACCATTTATTGGCTAGCTATGTACATTTTGTATTTCAAATTTCATGAAAAAATCATCTTTGATTAGAGAAATCTTATCTCCATTGAAATTGCTTCCCAGATGTCAAATTTTATGAAGGAAAATAATTTTTTCATGGCCTGATATTTAATATTTGCAATCACATATTGCCACACTTTAAAAGTGTTAACAATTAGCAAGAGGGTAAATTTTAAAGTTGACCCTGTGATTGTTTCGTACCAATCCCTTTGGAGGCAAAATACTTATATATTCTTCTATGAAGTGTATAATGAATTTGTTACATTTTTCAAGAAGCTTCTCTTTGGAGATAATACATCCAAGTTATCCTCAGAAGCGGTAACTTTTATAAATAAAAGGGGTACCTTGGAGAAGATGGAGAACCATAATGTTATTAGAATCTTTTGTTCCAGAGAAAACCCTTCTTTTCTATCGTATTGTGTTTCAAATTATTATTTATCACTGAATTTGGTAGACAATATGGATTATGGCTCCACCTTTTTCATGAAAAGAGGAAAGGGAAATTTATCACGTTGCCATGGAAAGTTGGAGAAATTGTGTTGAGAAATATGAACAAAGTCAAAGGTTTTGACCCAAGTAATATTTGTATGGATCACATGCAATCGGTGGGATTTAGTAGTGTATTTACCCAAACAATTTTATGTAGGGAAGAAGAGGGTAACAATCGAGATACTCCTCTATAACATGTTGATGATATTGAAACTTTGATAAGCACTACAAATCAATATAGGAAAAGAGGAAAGGGCCCAAATGAAAAAGGTACTCAATCTCCAACAGTGTCATAGAAGAATAGTTTACCCAAGAATATTATTCAAACAACATCCCAACTGAAAAAAATAAAATAAAATAAAAATGAGTGGTAGTTCAAGTGGAGGAGGTGATAAAAATCCTCGTCAAGGGAAAATTAAAAATCCTCACAAAATTCCAGTAAGAAAGAAGAGAAAAATTCATCTACAAGAAGAAGAACAACAACAAGTTTCATAAAATTATGTTAATATTTATCTCTTGAAGATATGGACCTTGAAATTGATATTGAAAATATATAGTTTCTTGAACAAGAGTAGAGGTTGCAAGAAACCCAACAAATTACATTAGAAGTTGCCACACTGGAAGAACATTTTTTAGAAGATGAATCATATACTATATAAAATACAATATTTGACAAAAATTCTAGAAAATTAGTATTTGAAGGAACAAGTCAAAAAAACAAGAAAGGAAAATCGTGTTCTGAATATGACGTTAGTAAAATGCATGCATCTCAAATATCTGAAATACACAAGCTGGTGATGCCTTGGACATTTCAATTGATGATTTGTAAGAAGAGAAATCCATATTAAAGGAAAATGTTAGAGAAATGAAATCCACTTTAATTTCACCCCCAATTATTGCAAGCCCATTGGACATTACATATCCAGGAGCACCTGATTTGAAATTAAAGGGATCATCAAGTTTTTTAATGGTTGTCAGAAAATTTGTGGAAGAAAACATAAAAAGAATAATGTCACTTATTATGGATTCATGGGATGTATCAAGTAATATTGTTTCTTTTGGATCTCAACTAAATGCATACAATGAATTTCTCTAGGAATATTACAAGGATGAGGAAGGGTTTTTATAAATATGTTGATAAACAATTTTCAATTAAAGTTTCTAATATGACCAAGATTAAAAGGAGAAACGAGGATTTTCCTTCTCCAGCAAGAATGAAAGAGTTAAAATCATGTCGAGTCAAAAAGATTAGTAATTTGAAGGACAATATGGAAAGTTGCAATGAAATTGTAAACAAAAAAGAAACCTTATTCAAAAACCTTACCGAGATAGATTTGGCACTTGGAAGTACCAGAGAAGTTTGAGACCCAAGGTTATTTGTGAATTCCGTGTTCATGACAAGACAAAAAATTAAAGAACATGTGGATATATTAAAATGTCTTTCAGCTAAAAATTTTAATAGCATAATTGAATATAATTAAAGTGAAATAAAGAAATGGCTAGTAGAGTATGCAATTAAAAATCAAGATATTGAAGAATCAGTTCATAATATTTCACATGATTTAAGAAATTTGGAAAGTGAATTATTTCATGTTAAAATTAAACATGAGATAAATGTGGCCCCAATGAAAGAATATATAGAAGAATGGTTTAGAAATTCCTTAATCAAGATTACCGAAGAAAATCAAGAAATGACGGTTGTTACCAGCCTAGAAACCATCAGCAAGGAGGATAAAAGGACAACAATGACACCTAAGCGAGGGAGAGACTCCATTGTTGTAAGTATATATTGATTACATATTTTATTCCTTATCAAAATTCATCTAGTTGTATTTATCCTTTCATTAGAAAAATATAACCGAATTATGATAACTTTCTTTTGTCTTCTTTCCAGATCTTGTTGCTCATGCTTTGTTCCTCATTATTCCCTCTTCATCATGTTTCTTGTAAATATTTTTACTGTCCACGGGAGCCCCAATACTAGTCCATTTATGGATGAATACATTTTAAATTCCAATATTGTAATATACATTATCATTTTTGAGAAATTCCAGAGAACTATTTCATAATCGATTTTGATTGTATTTTATAACTCTGGATTTTGAGTATAAGATATTTGAAATCGATCTATCAAAATATTATTTTGATATTAATAATACTATTTTAAAGTTCTCTTATGAAATTGGACCATTTCCTTTTATTTTGAATGTGATCGGAAACTTTATTACACTCTGATGGATGTGAGGATATCTTTATTTTCAGTATTTCTTGCAATGTGTGATATTTGAGGTTCCAAGTCCACTTATAAGTAATTCTCCATATATATTTATTTTTCAACAATTTGAATTTTCGTGAGCTACAAATATTTGGATTCTATCATTTGATACAATCTTATATTATTTTTGATATAAAATATTTAAAGAATATATTTATCCAAATAGAAGTCTCTATAAAAAGGAAGAGGGATTCATATCCTCGTGAGGTTGTTGTTTCCTTCCTAATAGATTCAAGCGTCAATAGTATAATGCATCAAAAAGAAGAAGGAAGAAAGGAAGTTTCTAAGCAACTATGTCCTTCACTCCAAGATGATCGCAGAGAAGGTGGAGCTTGTCCTTAGTAAATGTCTTGGTGAATATGTTTGCAGTGTGTTCAATAGATGGACAATACTGCAAATCGATGATCCTGTCATGTACCATCTCTCTGATGTAATGCATATGTATCTCTATGTGTTTGGTTTGTTTTCATTGCACTAGGTATCTGCAAAACTTGAGAGTTCTCTAAATGTCACACCAAATTATAGTCGAACATTGAAATTGGATGTCAAGATCAGTGATGAATTTTTTAAGCCATAGTGCCTGAATAGTGATGTTGATTGCTCCTTTGTACTCGACATTTGTTGAGGATAGAGATATAGTTTAATTTTTTTTTCTCAACCAACATATGGGACTGGAACCCAAAATAAACATGTACCCAGATGTGGACTTGTGATCTATGATATTTCTAACCCAATCAAAATCAGTAAATCCCATGAGATCCAATGCACAACCTATTGCATAGTGGATCCTGTAACCTGTGGTGCCTTGAAAATATCTAAGGATGTGCTTGGAATCCTTCCAGTTTATCTCATGTGGCTCCTGCATGTACTTGCAAACTACCCTACTATATGATAGATCCATCTGGGTGTGGGTGATATAGAGAAGGCTCCCCACTAGTTGTCGATAGAGGGTGTTTTCCACCATTGGTGTATTCCTGCCATCCTAAAAATGTACCCTATTCATCACCTTTCGAATAATATTTGGAGCTCATATTTGAACCATGATCTGAGTGAGTGGACTCATCATCATTGATTTCTAGTGTAGGTAGTGGTACATAGGTATCTACATGTGGCTCTTATGGTGCATGCAAGGGAGCTTCCTCAAACTGAACATTGTGATCAATGATGAGCTTGTCAGTAGAGGGATCAAGCAACCGGTAATCCTTCACAACATTTGGATATCCCATGAATATGCATGTGGTAATCTATGGATCTAATGATTTCCTATTTTTAGAGGGTACACAGGCCCATGTGCTTGATCCAAATATTCAGAAGTGGGTGATTTGTGCCTTGCCACCACTCTATGCCTCAAAGGGATTCTGGTCCTTGACATATCTGTGAGGAGATATGTTTTTAATGTGGTTGGAATAGTTATGTTCCTTGGCCCAAATCTTGAGTGGTAGATATCGTGCAAGCAACATGCAAGTGGCCATCTCCTTGAGGGATCCGTTCTTCCTCTCGACTACTTTGTTTTATTATGGAGTGTAAGGTATCGTGTGTTGCATTTGTATACCTCCCTCTTTACAAAGATGTTCGACATCTCAGTTCACATATTCCCCCCCATTTTCTATGTGGAGGATTTTGATATTTATCTTGGACTAAGTCTCTGCATGTGCTTTGATGTCTTTGATATGCTCAAAAACCTTTGACTTCTACCTAAGAAAATACACCCAAATGTACCATGAGAAATAATCAATAAATGTAAGCATGTACCTTTATTTTTTTATGGATGGATGAGGAAAGGGTCCCATCAGATCATTGTGGATGAGCTCTAAAGGAGAGGAGGCCCTCCAAGTCTTCACTTTCTCAAAATTCTCTTGGGGATGTTTTCCAAGAATGCATCTTTGACAAACTCCTTTGGAAAAATGTATGTTGGGATACTCAGTGACCATATCTTATTTGTCTAGTTGTTGCATATATTTAAATCTCATATGGTCGAATATATCATGCCATAATATACTAGTATCATCAACATGCATCAATGGTAAAGCAGAATCAGATTTAGTAATGAATTTACTAAATGTATATAAACAAGATTGGTAATTTACCTCACCAACATCAATCACGGAGTTATAATGCATATCAGATGTGGTTGCAAAATCATGTGTGAAATCCACCCTTTTTCTTGTGCCATAATGTGTTATCTAATAAATAGAGAGAAGATTCATAGATAGTTTGGAACACGCAAGATGTTCTCAAAATGTTTGTTCACAAGTTCTAGTCTCCATTGGCCAATGAATTTAACTAGGGTAGCGCCTAAATCTAATATCCATGCATCTTGAGAAGAGTTAATGGAAATCAATGCATGAGAGTTACCTTGTTTGGCTTGATCTTTCAACTTATTCTTGGTAGCTTCGGGAATGTGATCCATGAGGTTGGTCTTCTAAAGAATATACACCATCAAATAAATCTATTTCTTCATGCATGCAAACTTGGGATGATAATCATGGTTGTAGTAACCACATTTGGTCTTCCCTTCCCTCCTTGGATCTACATGTGCCTTTCCCTTGCCTTTTTTCTTGGTCTTCAGATTGCATATGTTGTTTCTCTCATGCATAGAAAGTGCATGCACATTGTATCCCTTGATTATCCCCATATTGATGATATTTTCTTTCTCATGTGCGAGGGATTCAATAAATTGATCTAATTTTGGCATTTTCCAGTTAGATCCTAAAGTGAATCTATTTGTATGGAAAGATGAGATGAAAACAACATAATATGAACCAAGTTTGGTCAAAATAGAAAGGATCAACTAGGTTTCTTGGGTTGATTTATCAACACTATGTCCCTTTAGATGAAGGAGGAGGGACTTGAACTTCATAAAGAAGTCTTGGATGTTATCAAAATTCCTTAGATCTAAGGAATTTAGCTCAACCTCGAGCATATGGCCTCTCATTTCATCATGTTTTCCAAAGAGATCATCCAGCTTTATCCAAATCTCATCTGGTCTGGTACAATCTTCAATGTTAAATATAGGTTTGGGGGACATAGACACATAGAGGAGGTTGTAATTCTCATCCATGCGGTTGAGATACCTATTCTTCTTGACAACAAAAGTTGGATAAATCTTTGTCACCATAGTAATTGGGTACAAGCCTCTGCATATTAGTTGATGCAAAATTTTCAGCTTCCACTCGAAGTAGTTATGAGGTGTGAAAAGTATTTTCATTGAGTAATCCATCTTCTCTGGTTGCATCTTCCTCTTGTGCCTGCAAATATAAATACTTGTGCACTTTATCCTAGAAATCAAGGCTCTGGTACCATGTGATGTTTTCACAAGGAACCTAGATAGTAGAAAATGAAAACAAGAGAGAAGAGAAGAGAGTATAATAAAATAATTTTATTAATTGTTGAGTAAAATGGTAAAATACACATGATATACTCTATATGGATAAGTGAAGTCTCCATAGTATTGATCTAGAGATATATAGACACTCACTAACATAAACTGAAGTAATCTTCCACCTAGTCCTAGTTAATTAGTCCATGCAATCATTAGTTAATCGAGTCACGCATTTGGAATGAGAGAAACACATGCAATCACAATATATGCACCCTCTTGGCCACATGCATGAGATATGTGCACTCCTGGTGAGGAAACTAAGGTGAACATACAACTGTTGGTGATAAAACTAAGGTTTCCATGCATGAGTGACTTCCACTAGTCTAACTGATGTCTAATTGACTTTGAACTAAAGAGGATGTGGTGCCCTCATCTAGGGGAGAATATCTCTAACCAAGGGCACCCTCAACATAGACTAGTAAACCTATATCCTTAATAATTTCAATCATAAATATTTTGTTTCAAACCTGCGCATACAAAAATCAGATTTCACAAGTATGATATTCTTCTCATAATGTTTAGCTCTTGCATATGGTAGCACATGCTCTTCATTATATACTTACACTCATCTCTGTATCCAAGACTATCTTGTTATAGCAATATTTGTCTCACCCTATGAAATATTGCATAGAAGGCCTTTTTCCTTTTCCCCATGCAGACTTATCATCCCTGTTTGTAAAATCTAGAGCCAAAAATAAATACTTTTACACATGTATGCATCTTGCACACTATACAACATGTGTATACATAGGATGCTCCACTACAACCCATGTACATCAAGATTTGTGCCAAAAAATGAAAATTAATGTCAGGTTTCCATGTCACGATAGGAGATCTATGATCCTTGGCCTTCCATATATTGGAAACGTTCCAACTCAACCCTTCAGTTCCATTTTGAAGGCCATAAATGGGCCAATTTTGAGCCATGGAAAGAGGAGAAAGAATTCAACTTTGAGAGAAAAGTTAATCTAGAGGAATCATTTACTTCATATTGAGTCGGCATCCCTTTGTCCTTTAATTCTGAACACAGTGTTCATCCCCCAATCTCTTCCCTTATTGATTGAGAACGTCATCGTTTCTCTCTTATGAGCTTGTCTTTGGTTGAATTTTTGGGCGGAGTCTTTCTCATCATATTTTCATTTTGATTGTCCTTGTACATTGGGCTGGCTATTTTGCTGCTTGGTAACCTACTTGAGTTATATTTTTCTATACAAAATAGAGTTTATATATCGAATTTCTTTTCAGTCCATGCATTTTCATTTTTATTATATTGAAAATACAAAAAAATAGGCATTTTTCATTGCTGGGCATTTTGGTATTTTTGAGTCCTTGTCATTAGCTTAGTGCATGTAATGAAAGATTGCATTGTTACTTCAGAGTTGCAGAGTTGAAATTGAAAATTGCATTGGTTTTTAGAAGCATATCATTCATTGAAAGTTAAAGTTAGGACTTTGCATTATTTTCATATTTACTTTTCTTCCAGAGTCATAACATCATGAGTTTCACTACCATACCTTTTTGAGTAATCATAGCCACTAAAATTAACACTATAATTTAAAATTGGTTATTCACGATTTTATTTTCTAGGGTGCACAAACTAGCTTAGGATTTAGTGCCTTAGAATAGGATTTTGTGAGTAAACTTCTCCAAGGAAATTAAATCAACATATGTATCTAAGAAAGGGAGTGGAGAAATCCATTACATAATTGGTAATATCAGGAGGCTTCGCTCACACAAGAGTTAAACATGAGGTCACGCGAAGTCAGTTGAAGGGATATCCCCCCGATACCTTCTTAGCGTCTAAGATATTTCTGGGGATCTATTCATATATGGGGATCTTGCTAGTGCCTTTACCTCTATGAGAGGCGGTACTTTAAAGTTTTCAGGATTTGATACCCTCCCCATACGGTGGACCTAAATTACAAATGCTCACCTATGCATAGATTATAAAGTGGTTTATTATTTTCTTGACTTAGGTGCCACATAGGTTACTTGCAAGGGTTATTCTGTAGGTACCCTGGGTCAGATAAGGTTCAGACAACACACATCCTTTATGGAGGATTACCTCTTTGGGGGGATATGACTGACTAGTTGTTAATCCCATGAGGGCCCTTATAAATGATTCTATTACCTTCTATATTTAGCAAGGAGTCTCAGGCCCCTATTGGGTGAGACATACCTTCTTTAGGGAGGAAGGCCACTCTCAACCACTTTACCCTATTTGTATGCATATTGGTCATTTGACTTTTGGTGTGCTCTTTGATTACTAGTTGGACTTAAGAGTCTATACTGAGTTCTCACTATCGTGGATAGTGGAGTTCCTTTAGCTCCCTTGTTTACCGCTACCTACCCCATCATGCCTACTCATTTCATGGGGACAAATCCTTCTTCTTTTAATAATGGTATGCAGAATTATGGCCCTCAGTATGTGCCTTGGGTCTTTTTGTCCCTTGACCAAGTTTTGAGGATCCTTGGTCATGTTTGACCTATTTTGGGACTTCGATAGACTGTCGAAGGTGGACCACAAGTTGAAGTGGATATCGTGGGATCTCGATCCCTTGTTTAGGGATTTTTAGGTTTTGGGCTTATGTAACGGGTATGGGGATGTTGGCCCATGGGTTTACCCTTGTTTAGGCCCTTTTTGTAATGTATAAATAGAAGTCTAAGTGATGTAAGAAGAGAGAGGCTTGGTACCTATCCAAAGTGTTGAGTCCAAATTGTAAATGCTTTGTGCATGCTATCTTGAGAACTTGCAAAGCTACATGCAAGTGACTGTAAGAGACTGGGTAAAGGATTTGTGTTGTAATCTAGCTCAGGGAAGGAGGATCTAGTGAAGTGTGTGTAGATTTCTTGTCTTATACAGAGTAGGATCTTCTGGCTCTTTGCATGTAGAAGATTGATAGAAGACAATAAAAGAGAAGAAGGGTTGGGGGACTTAGCCCTAGGATGGGGGTGAACCATGTGTATCTTGTGTTATGGTTTATTTATGCATTATGGTTGTTTCATTGTTCATATGATTAATGCTTAGTGCACTGATGTATGCTTCGAAGAATCTGATATGATAAGCTTAGTGCTGAATAATATGGATGAATGCTATATCTAACCTATGTGAATGTGCTTAGTGCTTGAATATACTAGATCTCGGTGAATACTACGTTGATCTATTGTTAGGGTATACATGCACTGAAAATTAAGGTTAAATACTAATGAACTATAACTATTAAGTTCTTTGTTGAGGTGTTACAATCATAGATCTATGTCCCAGCTAAGGTTGTAGACACTGGAGTCCTACAACCACCCCTGCCTCTACCTCGAGTGAGACTTCATCTTCTTCGCAGGTGTTGTCGAAAGGGCTGGTAGTTAGGGTTTTTTTGATACGTTGTTGAAGTGTTGAACCCTAGGCCTACCCCTGTGCCAACAAATGGTTCTATTGTTGGGACCTTAAACTTTCATTATTGGGAACTGAAGAAAAGAGAAATCTTCTTGCGTAGATTTGTTTCCTTAGTGTGTAGTATTCTACTTGACTTGTGAATATCTGTGCTAATAAGAGAAGTCAAATATGAAGAAAAGAGGTAAGAAATTGAAGCTTTGTGCTCTGATAAAGGCAAGAACAATGAATTTTTTTGATTAAATAGGTAAGATAAGTGGAAATTTTTGTTTCAAAAGTATGAATCTAGGTATGTTTGATAAATTTTGTCTTGGCCTGAAAACTAGGGCACAACTAGAAGAAAGAATATTTGATATGAGTAGATCTGATAGAAATGAGGCAAGATATGTTATTCCTATGCATACAAAGAATGTTTGGACTAACAATTGGATGCATGATCCTAGAAGGAATTTTTTGCAGGTTACCTACTATGATCCTAGTGCGCAGTACAAGAAAGGTTGGGGATCATTTAAAATAAAAAGAGGATTAATTCTTTGTTACAGCTACAAAATACTAGAACATCTTGCTAAGGAATGCCCTGATAGAAGACCTAGTTTTCTTTGTTGTAAAGCTATGGACCATGAAGTTTTGGATTGCCCTCGAATGATTGCTAATCTCGAAAGAATGAATATGAGACAAGAAAAACCTGAGGAAGGTCAAGAAACTGCAACCATGGCAGAACCCCAGAAAGAATTAGAGAATGTATTGCTACAAATGAAAGAACCCATGAATGATCACATAAATGTAAACTTATCAGAGATATTCAAAGCAAAAAAGTGCATAGAAACAAGAATAGGAGACTTTGACATTCACTGTGTTCTGGATGAGGAAACACAGGTGACTATCATTACAGTAAGAACCTGGGAAATTTTAGGAAAGCTTGTTGTTATTCCTTCATTGGGAGGAATAGGATTATTTAGAGGAAAGTTGATAACCCTATGGGGAAGACTCACCCAGGTATCTATGAGTGCTCAGGGAACTTCAACTGAGGAATATTTTGATGTTGTTAAATTTATTGATAAAAACACCCCATTCGCTATGTTACTAGGAAAAACCTATATTAAGAAGGATCAGGACAGAAGAAAAGAAGAGGAAGCCCTAGAATAGAAGAAGAAAGAATTAGAATATTTCATGACTAGGAGGATAGCGCACTTGATTGAAAAAATAGAGAACAGATCGAAGTTGTTTAGAAATCGAAACTTGGATGTCGAAGTTGAAAGAACACAGGAAGACTCACAGAAGAGTGGAGCACCTACCTTAGAGAGAGAAGAAGTATTTCCCTTGAACCCTATGAAAGAATCTCAACAGTGCAAAGTTACTATGCCAAAAGGAGATAAGAATCAGAATGGAAAGAGGAATAACGAGATGAAGATCATAGGGAAGAAGGCTATAAAGCTCAGTAAGAAGAGAGAAAAGATAGAAAAGTTACAGATGGTCCTAGAGGGGACTTCACAGAAGGAAGGTTTGAAAAACTAGAACTTCGTCGAGATATCAAAACAACGCAACATGGAAATTTTCCATGACGAAGCAATATAACCGTTGGAGGCATTATGACCATTAGAACAATGCCTCGAATGGTTAGAACAATAGTTATGACTAGAAGCTCGTCATCAGACCATTGGTACTATTCCGCAATAGACAAAACCACATTGATGAAGGCCTCTTGTCCATTGGATATATCTATTACATCATTGTCTACTTATTCCATCGACGGTTGCACCAAAAACACTTTTGTGAATTGTATCCAAGACAACTCATTGCTATCGTGTTGTGTTTACTGAGATTTCACCACCCGGTCTATTGCATTGAGCATTCATTCATTCATCGACCTGAGTTATCTGATCGAGAGCGTGCATGTCAGATGAACTCAGTGCCATAGATAATTCAGTTGAAGAAGTTCTCATCGATCTAATGGCCAAAAAATTAATGTCCGCAGGGATTCAAGCTTCATCGACGAGAGGAGTGCAAGCCTCCCCATCGAATGCTTGCGGATCTGGACCATCCCGAGCTACAGTTGAGAAAAGAATCAAGCATCGAGATGACTTGGCCAATGCGAAGTTGATCCCGACTATCCTGCCGAACTACATCCTGCCTTTGGTTGGTGTGGTGAGTCGTGACAATGTCCCTACAGACTTTGATTACACCCTAGCTACTGCGTACCTCCCGAAGGGGATACATCCAGTTAGAAAAAAGTAAGATAAGATAATGATATTAAAATTCAATGACTTCAAGATAGGGGACTACAAGAAACACAATATTCTCACTACTCATAGATACTTGACTAGGACGAAGGGGATGAACTCAAAAATAATCCCCCAACCATGGAATATGAACCTCGCACAGTCCACCATCTTGAACATGATGAAGATTTGACATTTTGGAAGGCACTAGGAGGTTAACGTGTGTTTTAAGCTCATTCTATTGTGCTAACATGGTGGCTATATATGGCTATACGGACGCATCATAGTCGATCCGACGATGATTCATGAGATCATCAAATTGAGCATGCAGGGACCAAACCCACAATACTTCTACCCAAAGAAGGCCACAGATCGTGCCCTGGCATAGAGGATTAAGGATACATATGACGATGTAGAAAAGGGGATGCGAGGCTATAAGATAGCTTCCATCCAAAATGGTGCAGTGTGCTTGGCTTGCCAGTTGATCACAGGAAGGATGGTGAGAAATAACAGACCTACACAGATCATAGGGTTTGTTGTTGACATCGCCATAAAATGTGTAGAAGGAATCCAAATGAACTTGGTGAACTACTTAGTCAACGAGCTAGAATTGGATTGTCGCAAATCTAAGGATCAAGGCTATGAGTTCCATTTCAGCCAAATGTTGATACTCATAACATTTATTTCTTGGGAGATATCGGAAGGTGTGACCTTCCCGGACATTGGGACATTCAAGCCACACACTGCAAAGTTCACCACGCTTTGGTACTCAAGTGATATGGAAAAAGAATGGTAGTCGAACATGGTATTCCACACACAGTATCTCTAGTTAAATAGGGTTATTGGGGTTTTCCCTCATATGACGTCGAACACCCTGCACCAATTCAAACCCCTCATGAAGTTCCGTGCAGATCAACACTTTATTTTTATCACTGCGTGCGCAGACGAGTATAAAGAAGAGATTTAGTCATACTATAAGATCACAGAGGGGTACCTCGAAGAGATAACTAAGGACTGGTATGCATAGCTCCTTATTCCTGTTGAACCTACAAAAATTTTTGATCCCGAACTAATTGGTAGCTCAAAGGCCACTCATGAAGAGCATGATACACCTAGGCCTAGCAGAAGGAATAAGATCGAAGAGGTACAAAACCTGAGCAATGCATCAGACGAAAGTGCTTCAGAATCACCTGGACGAGGAGATAATGATGAAGTAGATAAAGAAGAGACTAATGGAAAATAAGATCAACAGAAGCAAGGAGAAGTAACACCGACTAGGGACCATGTTGATCAGGCTAATCCCTCTAATAAAATAAAGGTTTCCCCCATGAAACCTACCTCGCGGAAGAAATACAAAGCCACCAAAACTAAGCTACAGACTATTCTCATGCTTGATGACTTCGACTTCATCATCGCAGTCATGTTAGATGCTTCGCAGGATATTATGTAGAACACTGAAGCCAAGAAAGAAGCCATGTATGAAAAAATTGAGATAGAGCTAAGAGGGGTAAAGCAGGTCCTTCAATCCATCTGTGTAGTATCCACTGCACCTCCGCCATCATAAGAACCAGGTTTGGGAGATGAGCCTATCCAACTCCGTAGAATAGTTGATGCAACCAAAGATATCCTTCATTGAGCGTAAAAAGAGAAAGAACAAACCACGGTGGCCGTAAAGCAAGCACAACAGAAAGTGGTAGAGTAGTGCTAAGTTGCGCAGCAAGAAAAGGATGACCTCCACACCAAGTTTGAAGAGGAGAGAGAACAGGTCAAGAAAGAGAAAGAGAAGTTGCTCGCAGAGCAACTCAAAGTCAAATAAGAAGTTAGTAGAGCACTTTGCTCTGTGACAGGATTAGAGAAAAAAGAAGAAGAACCAGTGGAGCATCAAGTAGCCCATCTTGTGGAATCTATCCAACAACTTCAATAGAGAATCATAGACCTAGAGCTACAAACAGTGCCAAGTACCCCACATGACATGTGAGAACAAAGAGAATCCACTGTCTGGAGCATAGTTGAGAGGATCAAAGCATTCGCTCTGGAATGTAAACAACTTAGAAGTATACGTGCACAAACCTACAAGCGACTTACTGAAGACCCTGAACTAAAGGCACTAGAGTCACAACTCCAGGAGGCAAAGAAGCAAGCAATGATAGTACAGGCATAGTTGAAGCTCCTGTAAGCAATTGAAAGGATGAAGTGATCCCAGGAACAATGCACTTCTCAACAATAGGTCCACACCATAAAGAGAAACGTCATGGAAGTGACTCAGAGCCTCCAACCAATCCAGGATGAAGCATGCCAAATTTTTTAGGAGACTGAAGGTCGAGGAGAAGAACTAGAACAAGTAGTCACTGCAGTTGAACAATTCTTAGAGGGACCAATCAATGAAGCAGTTATCCAAGAGTTATCTGAGCTGGAGGCTTTGGCGCAACAACAGGCCGAAGTAACTCGAGCCAAGCTGGAGGATTTTGAAGCAGAGCTACCCAGACCAGAGTGACTCGGAATGAGTCACAAGAGAGTGTTGGGGGCCTATTGGACCTTAACCAAGTTTTGAGGATCCTTGGTCATGTTTTACCTATTTTAGGAATTCAACAAACTATGGAAGGCGCAACACAATTCGAAGTGGAGATCATAGGATCTCGGCCCCTTGTTTAGGGACTTTTGGGTTTTGGGATTATCTAACAGGTATGGGGATGTCGACCCATGGTTTTACCCATGTTTAGGCCCTTTTTTTAATGTATAAATATAAGTCTAGGCAATGTAAGAAGAGAGAGGCTTGGTAGCTAGCCAATGTTTTGAATGGAAATTGCAAATTCTTTGTGCATGCTATGTTGAGAACTTGCAGAGCTAAGTGCAAGTGACTGTAAGACACTATGTAAAAGCTTTGTGCTGTAATCTATCTTGTGGAAGGAGGATCTAGCAAAGTGTACACACATCTCATGTCCTATGAGAAGTAGGATATTGTGGCTTTATTCATGTAGAATATTGACAAAAGACAATAAAAGAGAAGAAGGGTTGGTGGGCGTAGCCCCAGGCTGGGAGTGAACCATGTATATCCTGTGTTATGGTTGCTTTGTGAATTATGGTTGTTTCGTTGTTAATATGATTAATTCTTAGTGCACTAATGTATTCTTAGATGAATTTGATATGATAAGCTTAGTGCAGAATAATATGGATGAATGCTAGATCTAACCTATGTGAATGTGCTTAGTTCTTGAATATACTATATCTGGGTGAATATTGCATTGATATGTTGTTAGGGTTTACTTGCGCTATAAATTAAGGTTAAATACTAATGAAATATAAATTTTAAGTGCTCTTTTGAGGTGTTACAATCACAGATCTATGTCCTAGCTTAGGTTGTAGACACTGGACTCCTACAACCACCCCTGCCTCTACCTCAGGTAAGACTTCATCTACTTTGCAGGTGTTGTTGAAAGGGATGGTAGTTAGGGTTTTGTTGGTGCGTTGTTGAAGTGTTGAACCCTAGGTCTACCCCTATGCCAAAAGGTCTCTATTCATTCTCCTGTTGATATGCCTTCACCCTTGCAAACCTCTCCCTGGTCCACTTATATGAATCCTAGCATTGGAACTGGGGGCACCATGGCCGCAATGCCTACATCTTCATTTGATATGAGTCATGTACCTCAACCATATTTCACAATGGGAGGTTGGAATATCCCCTCTTTCGGCTCTAGTCCTAGATATGCTATTTCAGGAGCCAATACTCAAATGGGTGCTTATTCTACTTATTACACCCCCTCTTTGTATCCTTCGTCTACTATGTTGATTCCTTCGAACACTTTTCCCATGACGGGTCCTCATGTATCCCTGGTTGTTTCATACAGGGAGAATCAATTTTACGGTTTGAGATACCCTCTTCATAGAACCCCTTCACAAGGGGGAAACTTATATCCTCACTTGAATAGTCCTTATCATACTCTCGTCTCTTCGCAGACTTCAGTGATGATGGTCGTTCAAACCTCATTGAATCAATTAAATGGAGGATACTACCTTTCTAGATAGGGAAAGGGGGTAAACTAGGACCCTTGCTAGCCTGCAATGTTTCAAAGATAATTTTTCCCTGGACCTTGGTATCAAATGCCACCACTCGCCACTAGTCCAGTCACTGCCATTAATACTGGAGCTCCATCACCAACCTCTCCCAGTCATGTCAGGGATGAGTTAACAACCTCTGCAAGTCATGTTGACAACGCACACCCAGTCATTGCTAGCCATGTTGCGAGCACCATTCTAATCACCACGAGTCATATCGATGTCACATCTCCAACCTTTGTACATCATGTAGGAGATGAATCTCTCACCTCTTCCAGTCACTTTGAGAACATGTCACCAACCATTGTGTACAATGTTGGGGGAATCTAGAAGCCTAGACGTCTCAAACGTAAACCTAAATTCATTTGCAGGACTTGTGAAGGATATCACCTTACTCATTTATGCCCAACTACTACTGGGATACCAAAAGCTTGGGGCTCACCTAAAGGCCCCTCAGATTCTGAGGTGTTTATGGTTTCCCCACACCCTATTTCTCCTTTGATTGACACGATAGTAATTCCACTACAATAATCTCCTGACCAACCCCTTATCATCGAGGGTGGTGTGCCCCCTATCCCTGTTATCACTCATCCTTTTCAACCTAGAATTGATGAGGTGTTCATACCAGTGAAATCTCTGGTCAATCCTACTCTCCTTGTGGAGGGTGATGCATCCTTCAACCATATCGTCAACATTCTTGATCCTACACCTTCTGAACAAGAGAGATTTTTTCTCTCCCTAATTTCTCTCCCTCCGAGTATTGAAGAGATACCCTTCGATTGGGACGGTCTTGTGGGATATCCAATGCCTCTACCTATGTCCTTTCTAATAAGGGACATTATATGATATATCATGGAGGCTATATCCTCCGCTAGTGCTTTATCCTCCTCGACTTGGAGAGATTTGGTTTCTCCCAAGCTTGTGACTATTATTCGTAAGATACTTACATTCCACAGAAGTCCAACATCAGAGCCTTGGCCTCCCCTATGACTTGCCACCTAGAAGCTCCCACCTGAGTCCAAGTTAAGCTCTTTTCTGACTCATTCAAAAAGTGAAAATATTATCGAGTGATTTCTCCCTTTCACACTCATTAAATTGGACTTAAAAGTTTGTGAGTTTTAGTTAAGCTCTTTTCGGACTCATTTTCAAAAAGTGAAAAGATTGTCGAGTGAACTTGTCTCTTTCACACTCGTAAATTGGATTTGAAAGGAAATCTATTTGGCATAAGTTTATCCCTTTTTCACACCAAGTAGACTAAAAGTCATAAAAAAGGACATTCTTTGGCATTAAGTTGTGATTTCATCCCATGCCCTTGCTTGCAGTATTGAGCCTATAGTCAGTTCTCACTTTGCATTATAAACTATTTTCCTCAGTAGTTTTTGCATCCTCAACCAAGCAGAGCCTTGTTTATATCCTTCACAATTTGACACCTTATACCTAGGAGGGAACAGTCCCCCAAGTATCCATCTCCCACATTCATTTCCCTGCATTGAGCATAGGTACATTCGACTGCTGGAACTAGTTTTTCTTACTTGTGACACTCGTTTCCTCTTCTGTATCATAGTATTCATTTGTCTATGAAAAAAMAAAAATAGACGGGCAAGAAGGGAGTATTATCTTGTAATGGCAGCAGTCGTGTCTCCTTTGAGATGAAAACAAAGTTTTTGAGTCCATTTGTCATCATAATTTTGGGATTAGCATGGCCTTAKGAAGTTGAGATTGTTACAGAGTTTTCTCTACCAATTGGTTACCCTTCCAGTCCCTATAGAGAATTTCATTGATGCCTCCTGCATCTTATGGTTTCATCATTGAGTGTATGTTGTCGGAGTGTTCCATATTTATCATTCTCTTGGTCAAAGGAAGTCTATCAACTTGTTTCAGTCACTCCTCACAACTCTTGAATTTGCATGTCGAACATACCCTCAGTTTGTCTCATAATCACATGATATTGTATTCCTATCATGCACCCTGGCCCTACTTTCATCATTGGTAGGTAACCAAACCCAGCATTCAAAATTTCATCATTGGTCATTGACTGGGTGGTTTCCACTGTGTTCGACGGAAAGAAATCTATTCGCACATTAGGATTCATGCAGTCTCTTGGATGCCATTATCCTTATTGGTGGTTTCTTCGCCTTTGTCAGCAGTTTTCATCATTGGCTTCTATTTTGAGGGCCTTTTTTGTGTACCACTTGCACTTGGCACACGTGAAAGACGCACAGGGTCGTTGGTTTGTGAACATGTTCTTCATCTGATTTCCACCAAATCATGAAGCTCTTGCTTTGTACCTCGTGTTGACTGATGAGAGATGCCTTAATTTTGTCCTTTCAACGAGTCTCTTTCCATCAAATTCAGCTTATTTATTCTGGAGATGGGACCTAGATTCTTATGAGTAACTTGAGGCTTACAGTCATTAGTGGTAGTCTCTCTCGCCATTAACAGTTGGGAATACATCAATGTCTCCTGATCGATGGATTCTTCAGGTGTTTGGCACCAGATCCTTTATTCACACTTGTAATAATTTACTCGGTGCCTTGATACCTCCTTTAATTATTGGTAGGTTGTCTCACGTTTGTTAACGGTATACATCAATGACAGGTAATTAAATGATGTCTCATTGTGCTCGACCTCAACTCCTTTATTCACATGACGTAGACTTGCACCTTTGGTGGATTGTGTATAAGACTTGAAGATATCAGTATGTGGCCAAAACTTTCCTAAGTTGTTTCTTCCTTTTCATTGGACCAGTACCTATATGACTTCAATGATCATGGGAGATCAGATTGTACTCCATTGTATACAAATATCTTCAGATTAGTTTTGAGACTGGTTCTACTGGGCCTTGTTCATGACTATGACATATATTGGAATGTCACCACATTTTTATTTTCCTATTGATGGCCACAAACACTTGTTTGGTATATTTTCACATGGATCTACAATGTAATTCTATTGGAAGCCATGTATGAAAAGTCAGTACAAAATGTAATGAGCAACTAGTTCTTCCAGTTGATTCCCCATCACTCCACTTTTGGGTTGTTTATAATGTATTTTGGCCATCGAAGATACTCCTTTTACCTCACACATTAGTGGGCATCTGTTATAGCAATATTTGTCTCACCCTATTCAATCTTGCATAGAAGGCCTTTTTCCATTTCCCCATGCAGACTTATAATCCCTGTTTATAAATCCAGAGCCAAAAATAAATATTTTTCCACATGTATGCATCTTGCACACTATACAACATGTGTATATGCAAGTTTCTCCACTACAACCCACGTACATCAGGATTTGTGCCAGAAAATGAAAATTAATGTTGGGTTTCTATGTCACGACAGGAGATCTATGACCCTTGTCCTTCCATATACTATAAACGTTCTGACTCGACCCTTCAGTTCCATTTTGAACGCTATAAATGGGCCAATTCTGGGCTATGGAAAGAGGAGAAAGAATTCAACTTTGAGAGTACAGTTACTCTGGAGGAATCATTTACTTCATATTGAGTCTGCATCCCTTTGTCCTTTAAGTCTGAACACAATGTTCAACCCTGAAGCTCTTCCCTTATTGATTGAGAACCCCATTGTTTCTCTCTTATGAGCTTGCCTTTTGTGGAGGATTGAAGTGGTGGAGGCCCAGCTGGAAGGAACTTAGTTTCTTGGTTCTGAATCGTGCTGACACAGAAGTCTGTAACATTTTCTCTTATGTTGATCATATATTAATAGAAATACTCTTTTCCCATCCAATTGATATCTTGCAAATATTTGAATTATTATTCCATGGGCATATTTGTCATGTTTATTAATGGATTATGCTATTGAACGTGATGACATTATATAATTTCACCATATGCTTTCTTTGCATGGTTGTTGAGGACTATCTGCATGTATATTTCTTTAGGTCAAGTGCTCAATGGTGGACTTCATCAAACATCTACACGCGGTAGGCCTTTTATCTTGTCTTTCTAGCATATTTGTTTTCATAGAATACTTGAGAAGAGAGTTGATTTATGCAATCATTTTTGTTTTTTGTGGTTTACCCTAGCCATAGAGAGATTTTCCTCATAACAAATCCTACCTGCAATATGAACTTTCAATCAAAAAAACAACTATAATTAATCAAGAATATAATGCTTTATTTGGAGAATTTCCATCAACCTAGAAGTCATTTCAAATATAACATACAAATTTCATGAATTCACTGCAAGTATTCTAACCATATTTTCATACCAATATCAACTAGCCACATAAGAATCTTACAAAATTTTTAAATTGCATCCTCTACTTCCTTTCTTTCTATCACCACACTCATGATTCAATGCTTCTTTATTCAACAAATTATATAGATACTTATTTACCTAAAAACATCATACCCATAATAAATTTCATGTCACCATCATAAAAATATTGTTGGCCACTTCAACTTAGTTCCAAATATTTTGAGCCAACAACTTCATTCAGAATTTCAAAAGATTGCATGACCTGCACTGCATTGTACAATGAAGAAATTTCTTTGAGTTTATCTTCATACAAAGGTTGCATTGTGTTGATATTGAAAGACTATATAAGGTTTAAACGCTTCCGCAATATGTCACCCAAAAGCCTAAAAAATCCCAAGAGATACCTAAAAAAAAAGACCAAAAATTTATTTACTTGGTTAGGGTGTGCAAATGTAGACTACTAGGCTTCAAAGTATTCCAAATATTTGTCGAAGGCCACATAAATTTTCTAGTATCCAAATTAGATAATAATCCTAACATAAGACAACTAAAATATTCATGAAACTCAAAAATGTGTGGATTCGTCAAATCAATAATTGCGGCTTTTAATCTACCAGGAGTGCTAAGATATTCATCTTCATATCTTTTTTTTCTAAGACATTTTGTTGAAGGAATCCTTTTTTTAATCATATGGCCTTATCACTCTTTTCATTTGCATTTTATTTTTGTTCAACTTTTCCTTTTTCCATTTCTTCATTTTTGTTATATCTCTCAACTTGTTTGAGTTTGTTAAGGTGCAACCCTATCTTTGTAGACATTACTTTAGCCCTAAAAGGATTGGACATTGGAGATGCTTCAATCAAGTTATGTAACATCATCAAAATTGGGATAACAAGTCAGGTTTTCTCCTGTACATTTTTTCTCACTTTATTTGTACATCTATGACTTGTTGTTAATAATTCATGCACTTGCATCAAATTCCCTAAAATTCGCTTTACCTTCATTCTCCATATTTTCACACCCTAAACTATGAGACTGTCACTTAGACAAAATTATTAGAGGTACCAAGATAGTTTTGAGAAGATAAGTCTTTGAAAGCTCTGGACCTTGAACAGTCATGGTACCAGTCAACAATAAATAAGTATGATAAATGTTTTTGAGAATATGCTGAGTAGTTTCACCATCTCCTAACTATTCATTTTCCAAAATTTTGGTAAGGTAGAAATGGAAGAGGATATGGGTAGAATACCGAGTAATATTCTTTTGAATTAGCAACATACTTCGGTACCTTTATCCAAGTGTTGCGCAACATTATAATATACTTGTACATCACTGTTAAATTTAGGATGAAAAACATTTTTGAGGTCTAGTAATTGACACAAAATTATAGATAAGTGGATTCACTGATCAGTGATAGGTGTGTTAGGTGTTATATATATATAAATCTTGTTACAATATATTATCAATATGGAGTACGTAAACTTGTGAAATGAAAACATAGTAAGTGCAGAATTAGATTATTTGTAGTATGATATATCTATAATGCTTAATGCTTATCCTACTTATGAAATCAATTGCATTAAATAAATGGAACCAAAGAAAAATTCATCA
>SNQJ01S0005314.1:106101-125248 GCA_010110895.2 Picea sitchensis
CTTGAGGAAAGGCTAAAGGCTTGGGACAAAAAAGGATTCGGCAATTGGGCAGAGTTTCTTTGCTATGATTTTCCTCTTCTGAATAGTACCCTTACCCCTTCTTTTATAGACTAGAAGGAGCTAGGGTTTTAGGTGAACTCTCGGCCATGCATGGCTGGGAGTTCCAGTTAACTGACCCAAAGCTTCTCGTTCCTTCGAAAACTTTCTTGATTTTTTTCTTTGTTAGGTAAACGCTGGCTGTAGTGGGCCAGCACGTGTTCCAACGCGTGAAGTATAAGGCCTGCCAGCGTTCCAACGCGCTCAGTGATAGGTTAGGGCGCGGGCTACTTAATTTAGGAGGTTTTTGAAGAGTCTGTTCAGCATGGCTTTGGCAATGAAGGGCAATGAGTTGGCCTGATGCCAGGTGAGCATGGATGGTGCAATTTAGGGTTATAACATATGGGAAGTTGCAATATCCAAGAATTGGATTATAGAGAAGTTGCAGAAGCCCTAGCCATGGAAGTCAAGTCTATTCATAACAATCGTCGATATCCAGAAAATGAGATATTTGAGAGGTTGGAATCATAGGTCACCGACAACTACATAGAAATTTCCTTCTCCTTTGTACTTGCATTGTTTCCATACCATAGAAAAGAGAGAAAATTAGACTTGCATTCTAGCTAGGTTTTCTCCCATAAAGGTTTCACAGAGAAAATATTTATGTTATTTTGTGGATGGTGTGTGATTGTATTTCCCTATTTTCTATTTTCCACATTTTAGCTATTTCATGCATAAGAAAAAAATTAGTAACTAAATATTTTGGAATCTAAGGAATTTAACCTTCATAGTGTATATTTCAGTTTTATTTATCAGATCCATTATGATAAACTATCCAATGGAATATCCACGGTAGTTTATAGATCAACTTCCTCACATAGGAAGGGTACAAATACTTTTATATTATTACAACCAAGTAATCCCTATAGTTTTCGCTAACATAGCATACCACATATCAATGATGATCAAGGAATATCATGGGGTTACAATGTCACTACAGTTGCATTATTTCCATGGTTTTCAGCTTCAACTGCCATCATCTCTCCTTCCTTGAAATATTCATCATCTCATCTATATATATATAGTTACCATTGTGATTTTTTCATGGTGAACTTAGCGAGTAGAAAATGAACGCATAAGGCTTGCGAGAGAGAAGAGAATAGAGTAGAATGAGATAATTGTATTAAATGTAGAGTAAAATGGTAAAATACACATGATATACTCTACATGGATAAGTGAAGTCACCCTAGTAGTGATCTAGAGAGATCTAGACACTCACTGACACAAACCAAAGTAATCTACCACCTAGTCCTAGTTAATCGGTAAATGAAATAATCATCCAAATGAGTCACACATATGGAAGTGAGAGAAACACATGCAATCATAAGATATGCACCCTCTTGGCTACATACATGAGATATGTGAACTCCTAGTGAGGAAACCAAGGTGAACATGCAACTTCTAGTGATAAAATCAAGGATGCCATGCATGAGTGACGTCTAGTAGTCTAATTGAGGTGTAACTAACTCTAAACTTAAGAGGATGTGGTGCCCTCATCTAGGGTGAGAGGAACCCTTAACATAGACTAGTAAACCTAGGAAAGGAAATACTAAGTGAGTGTGTAATATCTCCAACACCCCCCTAAACACTACTAGGGTGTACATGATGAATGGGTCCCAACAACCAAGGTCATGTTAGGTACTCATTGTACAATGTATCTAAGAATTAAACACTAAAAATAGAGGAAAGAGAGAAAATTTCATGGGAACGCCCCCGCCCTCCCCTCAAAGTACATGTTGACCCCCATACCTTCCTTTTATTTCACTTTGCCATACTTAGTTAATTTTTCCACCGTTGTTTCGCGAGTTGGAATTTTCTTCTCTATACCTCTGCAATCATCAAAGTTCACTTTTACTTCCGCGATCAATAGATTGTAGGACAATTAGAATATTTCATTCTTGTTCTCATCCCAGGTTGGTGGGTCCTCAAATATTTCCTTCTTTTTCACCTTTTAAGTCCAACCAATCACGATACTTTGTATTTTTCTGATTGTTTTCCTTTCTTACTACGGGTTTGTGGGTTGGCAGACTCACGGGTTCACCTTAACTTCTCTTTCATGCATGTCCCTTCCGTGACTTGATGTTCTTCTTTATGTTTTTATCTAGATGCATTAAATGGTAATATACAAATGGAAACTACTTTTCATATTAGGAAAAGGTCGTTATTAATGGCAGAAATATTGAGAGAATTTTGTTCAATTCACATTAAATTATTTTTGGGGAAAAGATTAAATTGTTATTATTTGGATAACAACTTCATTTACAAGTATTTTCAAAGTTACTACACAAACAATTTGTCAACTTCATGGATATAGTAAGAAAATGGTTCTATGGAGACACAGTGAACATATTTGGGTAGGAAGATCATAATTTACAATGGTCAAGATCATACTAGTATTACTCTACTTTACCTTTGCTTCAAAGAAATGAAAATATAGTGTGGGCGTATGGAATTTCTCTTATTGGATGTGTACCAAAAGTATTTTATTGTAAATAAATTTTCACCTATTGTGCTGACAAATATATCCCAAACCAGAGAACTATTGAACTCCAAGTCTAGTCTCACATATCATTATCACCATTGGTTTTCAGGAAAATGCTAAAATTACCTGACCCAAATCTTAATTTCAAGGGAGAAGAATTAAGAGATTTCCTTAATAAATGAAATAATGGACTTGACCTTCTTCAATAATATTTCGAAGACCCCTCAACAATACCTGTCAACATAACAAGAATTCAGGTTATTTCTTTAAAAAATCATTATTGATAAATCGCGTGGTTATTAACTACAGTTATTGTTCAAGAGAATACGGCAACCATTTATCGGCTATCTCTATACATTATGTATTTTACATTTCATGAAAAATCCATCTTTGATTGGGGAAAGCTTATCTCCATTGAAATTGCTTCCCAGTTGTCAAATTTTAAGAAGGAAAATAATTTTTTTGTGGCCTCATATTTAATATTCGCAATGACATATTTCCACGCTTTCAAAGGGTTAACAATTAGCAAGAGGGTAAATTTTAAAGTTGACCCTATGATTTTTTGGTACCAAGCCCTTTGGAGAAACAATACTTATATCTTCTTCTATGAAGTGTATAATGAATTTGTTATAGTTTTCAAGAAGCTTCTCTTTGGATATAATACATCCAGGTTATCTTCAGAAGTGGTAAATTTTATAAATAAAAGGGGTACCTTGGAGAACATGGAGAACCATAATGTTATCAGAATCTTTTTTTTTAGAGAAAACCCTTCTTTTCTCTCGTATTGTGTTTCAAATAATTATTTATCACTGAATTTGTAGACAATATGAATTATGGCTCCACCTTTTTCATGAAAAGAGAAAAAGGAAATTTATCATGTTGCCATGGAAAGTTGGAGAAATTGTGTTGAGAAATATTAACAAAATAGATGTGTTTTCGACCCATTTCAATCATTTAAATTTGAAGTATGAAAAAAAAATCAAAGGGTTTGACCCAAGTAATATTTTTGTGGATAACATGCAATCGGTGGGATTTAGTAGTGCATTTACCCAAACAATTTTATGCGGGGAAGAAGAGGGTAAAAATCGAGATACTCCTCTACAGGATGTTGATGATATTGAAAATTTGATAAGCACTAAAGATCGATATAGGAAAAGAGGAAAGGGCCCATATGAAAAACATACTCAATCTCTAGTAGTGTTGATGTAGGAGCATCACTCCACCTCAACACATGCTAGTTGATTAGCACGAGTAGTGTGCATTCAAGGAAGGGAGAGGTGCCACCCTCTCATTTTGGCCTTTGAGAATATAAGCTTGATCAAGGAATTTAATGTTGACAAGCTGGAAGAGCCAAGTTGTGCCTTCACACAAGATGGACATAAGGTTGCCATTAAGTGGTTGATGATAGGAGGGATCTACATCTAATTTGGATCAGATTTCCATCATTGTAATTTGCCTGGGTAGTTAGGCATTTTTAAATGGTGATTAGACACCACTAGATTAGTTTGCAGGGAAGATCATCGATATGCTCTTGTATTGTTGTTAGTAGAGTATGGGTAGAGGATGCATAGAATATAGGGAGAGAAACACAAAGAATCAAGACTTAGTTGTAGCCCGGACTCAACCATTTGTAATTTGACATTCTAGCATTAATAGAAAAGGAACAGTTTTTCCTCAGTTTATAAATTTCTATGTAATGGATGTGTGGATGGTTTGTCATGTATGTCATTCATATGCATTCAATATGTATATGTATGTTATAAATAGTATGCAAGGATAGAGATACGATTTTCTATCTTTGAATGTGTTAGATTAAGTCTGGTTCTCTAGGCTAAGTGAAGGAGTGTGAGACAGAGGGTGAAAACTCTATGAGTCGACGCAAGGAGTCCGTGTCTGAACTCGGTGGAGTCAGAAGAGAAGTTTCCAAGAGGGCATACCAAGATAATTCATAGACTCGGGAGGAAATTTCAAGGTGGTTAAGTACCTTGAAAAGGAATATTATGTAGAGAACAACACATTCTGAAGTGTTGAGATCCTTAAGAAAACCCCAGGGTTTTTGAAGATTCTGAGGAAGGAAGTATTTGCAAGAGTGCATCACCGAAGGAAAGGAGATGCCTTAAGACCTTCAGGAAAGATAAGGGAGAATTTGTTGAAAATCTTAGTCAAGCACAAGGAGTGTGCCAAGGATATTGTAATTTCATCTTACAATGTCAGGAGGAAGGGCATTAAGTTTCTAGGAGGGCAAGAGAAATTCCATTGAAGGACACAGAGGAAATGAAAACCTTGGAAGTTTTCAAGCTGAGCAAAGTCACAGAAGAGTTTGTGCAGAACTGTGCAAGGAGTGCAGAAGAAGTTAGATAATAACTTAAGTCTCGAGGAGTAAATTGTGCTAAGCATGCAAAAGGTGGTCAAGGACTTGCAAAGTCTCAAAGACCGTGAAAATAGTCCATTGATAGAGGATATAGGTGGCAGAAGATCAGGAGATATGGTAATTGGAGCTCTAGAAGGATTTCTAAGAGAAAACAAAGACCTTCGTTAAGTCGTGAAGAGAGGGTTTAATCCAGACCATTGGATATGGAAAATACACATGGAGTGGGATCAGAGCTTCACTGATTTTCAAATCGAGAGAGAAAGAGATAGGAGATGTGATAACTCACAAAAGTTGGAGTCTGAAATGATCATGGTCATCGATCGAAAGGAGGGACGGGGACCTTTGATCCTCGCACTGTCAAAATCCATGATTCAGAGTTCAGAGACGTGAGAATTGGTTGTCAGGGAAAGAGTTGAATCCCAAAGCTCGAAGCACCTTCTTTGGTGGAGCCCCGAGACATAGTCCGAAGTCACACGATAGAAATGGCCTGCACTTAGAACAAAGGGAGGAACTGTGATAGAGTTTTTCAGGTTCCATTAGGGGGTCAAAGAGTCAATCTRACTTAGGTGTGAACGATCATACACCAGGAGGTCACGCATCCCCAAAGGAGAGGAGAAAGGGGTGGGGTTTTCCCCAAGTGGTATCAAAGATAATACAGAATTGAATTTTGTAGGCAAGGGAGATGGAGTGTGATACTCTATTGAGGTTGTTGTGTGTTGTGAAATAGATGGTAAATAGTCAAGTGGACTACAGGTGAAGAAGGATGGTTGTTGAAGGTCATAAACGTGGTCAAAGGGGAGTCTGCATGTAGAAAAGAAAAGTGGAGATGGAAAAGGAGCTCATAGAAATTTGAGAAAAGATGGAGATGCTAGCATTTAAAATGAAATAGGAAACCAAAGTGCATTGGAGATACGAGTGGCCTTTGAAGAGGACAATTAAGTGTCTTCTTCGAAAATTGTTGGCCCGAAATCAACAACAGGTGTTGAGGAGGTGGTTGAGGCATGTTGAAAACCTCAGTGAAGAAGGAAAGAGATATGGGAGGAATCTCCTAAATTTCCAGGTGGGAAATGTGAAGGGATCAATGGGTCTCGTAGACTTCAAGGAGGGCAGAGGAGACATCCTAAATTTCCAAGTGGGCAAGGGAGGAGAGATGATATCAATTGAGATTTCACGTCGGGGGATGTTGACAGATGGAGAGGAGGCAAAAGAAATACCTTGCTCATATGGAGATTCATGCGCAACTGTGAGCCGTGTGAATGAATATGATGAGAATTTAAATACTTCCACCACTAAAGAGAAGGATTAGAGGAGTGTTCTGGTCATTAGGGGAGTCAATATATTCCTTCCAAGAAGTCGAGGAGAGGCTAGAACATATGTTTCATATGCAACAGAAGAACAATAAGATGATACTGTCATGAAGGAGGAGGAACATATACTGAATTTTGTCCCAAGAGAAGGGGAGTGCCCAGTTCAGTTTCTCACTCAGTAGGAATTGGAGTTAAAGGTACTAGAGGATTGGTTGGATAGTTTGAAACCAGAAGGTGGCTACCATGAAATATCCATGCCAGAGGAGACACAACAGCACAATTTTCAAATGGAGGAAGTTGGAATAAAACAAACCGAAGAACTAGCAGGGTTCAATCTGGCAGAGGAGGTAGTTGAACAAAATTTCAGTGGTGAGACTGGAATATTGGAGTCTTCAACAGAGTGGAAAGTTAGTTTCATAGAAAGTGAAAATAGTGTGGGAGGTCATGATGTTACACCCATGGAGAAATATGCAGTTTTGCAGCCTAGAAGGCTGCACAAAGAAAACCAGTCGATGAAGCAGTTGGAGGAGGTGATACAAGAGATAAGGGATATGATGTTGAGGTCAGCAGAAGAAGCGATCAACAAGGAGAAGCTGGAAAGAAAGGGACATGCATGAGCAGAAGGGGAGATGCAGTTGCAACAAAGTAGAGGAGCAGAACGACAACTCCAGGAGAAAGTTTTGGATCCATGAGGATTTCAACAGAGCTGGGAAGCCCATGAGCAGGAGCTCGTGAATTTTCATATCCATGGAGTATGATGCAGGAGCATCACTTCACCTCAGCATGCACCAGCTGATTAGCATGAGTGGTATGCATTCAAGGAAGGGAGAGGCACAACCCTCTCATTATGTCCTTTGAGAATCTAAGTGTGATCAAGTAATTTAATGTTGACAAGCTGGAAGAGCCAAGTTGTGCCTTCACACAAGATGGATATATGGTCATCATTAAGTGGTTGACGATATGAGGGATCTACATCCAATTTGGATCAGATTTCCATCATTGTAATCTACCTCGATAATTAGGCATTTTTAAATGGTGATTAGACACCACTAGATTAGTTTGTAGGGAAGCTCATCGAGCCACTCTTGTAGAAAACTTTTGCATTGTTGTCATTAGAGTACGAGTAGAGGATGCATAAAAGATAGGGGGAGAAAAACGAAGAGCCAAGACTCAGTCACAGTCCGGACTCAACCATTTGTAATTTGACATTCTACCATTAATAGAAAAGGAACAATTTTTCTTCTGTTTATAAATTTGTGTGTAATGGATGTGTGGATGTTTTGTCATGAATGTCATTTGTATGCATTTGAGTTGTAGATGTATGTTAGAAATCGTATACAGGGATAGAGATACGATTTTCTATCTGTGAGAGTGTCAGATTAAGTATGGTTCTCTAGGATAAGTGCAAGGAGTGCATGTCTGAACTCGGTGGAGTCAGAAGAGAAGTTTTTAGGAGGGCATACCAATATGATTCACAGACTCAAGAGGAAATTTCAAGGTGGTTAAGCACCTTGAAAAGGAAGACTGTGTAGGAGGAAACACAATGTAGATTTACTAAACACTATGTAACATTATGTCAAGAGGGCATAAAGAAAGTACGAGAGAATACAAGAACAACACATTCTGAAGTGTTGATATCCTTAAGAGAACCCCTGGGTTTTTGAACACTCTGAGGAAGGAAGGATTTGCAAGAGTGCATCGACGAAGGAAAGGAGATGCCTTAAGACCATCAAGAAAGCTAAGGGAGAAGTCATAAAAAATATTAGCCAAGCTCAAGGAGTGCGCCAAGGATATTGTAAGTTCATATTACAAGCTGAGGAGGAAGGGTGTTAAGTTGTCAGGAGGGCAAGAGAAAGTCCATTGAAGGAAGCAGAGGAACTGAATATTTTGCGTAGAACTATACAAGGACTGCAAAAGAAGTTCGAGAAAATCTTATGTCTCAAGGAGGAAATTGTGCTAAGTGTGAAAAAGGTAGTCGAGGACTTGCGAAGTCCCAAAAACCATGAAAATTGTTCATCATTGGAGGAGACAGGTGACAGCAGATTAGGAGATCTGGGAATTGGAGCTCCGGGAGGTTTTCCAAGAGAAAACAAAGACCTTCGTGAAGTTGCAAAGAGCGGGTTGAATCTAGAGTATTGGATCTAGAATAGACACGTGGAGTTGGATCAATGCTTCATTGATTCACAAATAGGGAGAGAAAGAGATAGAAGATGTGAAAACTCTCGAAAGTTGGAGTCTGAAATGATCGTGGTAATCAATCGGAAGAAGGGACGGGGACTGTTTATCCTCGCACCATTGGAATTCATGATTCAGATTTTGGAGACCTGAGATTTGGATGTCGATGAAAGAGTTGAAGCCCGAATCCCAAAGTGCCTTGTGTAGTGTAGCCCTGAGACACATTCTAAGGTCACATGATAGAAAGGGCCTGCACTCGGGAGAAAGAGAGGACATGTGATAGATTTTTTCAGGTTCCAACAGGGGGTCGAAGAGTCAATCCAACTCAAGTGTGAACGATCCTAGACCGGGAGGTCACGCAGCCACAAAGGAGAGGAGAATGGGGTGGGGTCTGCACCAAGTGTCACACAAGAATATTTTACCCAAGAATAACATTCAAACAACATCCCAATATAAAAAGAATATAAAATAAAATAAAATGAGTGGTAGTTCAAGTGGAGGAGGTGATAGAAATCCTCCTCAAGGGAAAGTGAAAAATCCTCACAAAATTATGGTAAGAAATAAGAGAAAAATTCCTCTAAAAGAAGAAGAACAACAACAAGTTTCATAAAATTATGTTAATATTTATCTCTTGAAGATATGGACCTTGAAGTTGATATTGAAATATACAGTTTCCTAAACAAGAGCAGAGGTTACAAGAAACCCAACAAATTACATTAGAAGTTTCCACACTGGAAGAACATTTTTTAGAAGATGAACCATATACTATATATAATGCAATATTTGACAGAAATTCTAGAAAATTAGTATTTGAAGGAATAAGTCAAAAAAACAAGAAAGGAAAATCGTGTTCTGAATATGACCTTAGTAAAATGAATGCATCTCAAATATCTAAAATACACAAGGTGGTGATGCCTTGTACATTTCAATTTATGATTTGGAAAAAGAGAATTCCATATTAAAGGAAAATCTCAGATAAATGAAATCCACTTTAATTTCACCCCCAATTCTTACAAGCCCATTGGCCATTGCAAATCCAGGAACACCTGATTTGAAATTAGAGGGATCATCAAGTCTTTTATGGTTGTCAGAAAATTTGTGGAAGAAAACATAAAAAGAAGAATATCACTTATTATGGAAGCATCAGATGTATCAAGTGATATTGTTTCTTTTGGATCTCAACTAAATGCATACAATGAATTTCTCTAGGAAGATTACAAGCATGAAGAAGGGTTTTTATAAAGATGTTGATAAAAAAAATTCAATTAAAGCTTCTAATATGACCGAGATTAAAAGGAGAAAAGAAGATTTTCCTTATCCAGCTAGAATGAAAGAGTTAAAATCACGTCAGGTCAAAAATATTAGTAATTTGAAGGAAATTATGGAAAGTTGCAATGAAATTGTAAACAATAAAGAAAACTTATTCAGAAAACTTACAGAGATAGATTTGGCACCTGGAAGTACCAGAGAAGTTGAAGACCCAAGGTTATCTGTGAATTCCATATTCATGACAAGACAAAAATTTAAAGAACACATGGATATATTAAAATCCCTTTCAGATGAAAATTTTAATAGCATAATTGAATATAATTAAAGTGAAATAAAGAATTGGCTACTAGAGCATGCAATCAAAAATCAAGATATTGAAGAATCAGTTCATAATATTTCACATGATTTAAGAAATTTGGAAAGTGAATTATTTGATGTTAAAATTAAACATGAGATAAATGTGGCCCCAATGAAAGAATATATAGAATAATGGTTTAGAAATGACTTAATCAAGATTACCGAAGAAAATCAAGAAATGACAGTTGCTATTGGCCCAGAAATTATCAACAAGGAGGATAAAAGGACAATAATGACACCTAAATGAGGGAGAAACTCCATCGCAGTAAGTATATATTGATTACATACTTTCTTCCTCAAAATTCATCTAGTTGTATTTATCCTTTCATTAGAAAAATATAACCGAATTTTGATAACTTTATTTTGTCTTCTTTCTAGATCTTGTTGCTAACTCTTTGTTCCTCATTCTTCCCTCTTCATCATGTTTCTTGAAAATATTTTTATGGTCCATGGGAGGCCCAATCCCATTCCATTTATGGACAAATACATTTGAAATTCCAATACTATAATATACATTATCATTTTTGAGAAATTCCAGAGAACTATTTCATAATCGATTTTGATTTTATTTTATAACTCTGAATTTTGAGTATAAGATATTTGAAATCGATCTATCAAAATATTATTTTGATATTAATAATACTATTTTAAAGTTATCTTATGAAATTGGACCATTTCCTTTTATTTTGAATCTGATCGGAAACTTTATTACACTGTGATGGATCTGACGATATCTTTATTTCCAGTATTTCCTTCAATGTGTGATATTTGAGGTTCCTGGTCCACTTCTAAGGAATTCTCCATATATATTTATTTTTCAACAATTTGAATTTTTCGTGAGCTATAAATATTTGGATTATGTCATTCGATACAATCCTATATTATTTTTGATATAGAATCTTTAAAGAAGATCTTTAGCGAAATAGGAGTATCACCTCTATAAAAAGATAGAGGAATTCATATCCTCGTGAGGTTTCCATTTCCATCCTAACAGATTCAAGCATCAATAGTACAATGCATCAAAAAGAAGAAGGAAGAAACACAATTGCTAAGAAACTATGTCCTTCACTCCAAGACGATCGCATAGAAGGTGGAACTTTTCCTCAGTAAATGTCTTGGTGACTGTTTACAGTATGTTCAATAGATGGACAATACTACAAATTGATGATCCTGTCATGTACCATCTATTTGATGTAATGCATATGTATCTCTATGTGTTTGGTTTGTTTTCATTGCACTAGGTCTTTGAAAAAATTGAAAGTACTCCGAATGTCACACCAAATTATAGTCGAACAATGAAATTGGATGTCGAGATCAGTGAGGAAGTTTTGAAGCCATAGTACCTGAATAGTGACGTTGACTTCTCCTTTGTACTCTACCTCTGTTGAGGATAGAGAAATAGTTTAATGATTTTTTCTCAACCAACATATGGGACTAGAACCCAAAATAAGTGTGTACCCATATGTGGACTGGTGTTCTATGATATTTCAAACCCAATCAGAATCAGTGAATCCCATGAGATCCAATGCACAACCTATTGCATAGTGGATCCCATAACTATGATTCCTTGAACATATCTAAGGATGTGCTTGGAATCCTTCCAGTGTATCTCATGTGGCTCCTCCATGTACTTGTAAACTACCCTACTATATGAGATATCCATCTAGATGTGGGTGATATAGAGAAGGCTCACCACAAGTTGTCGATAGAGGGTGTTTTCAACCATTGGTGAATTCCTGTCATCCTCAAGATGTACCCTAGATAGAAAGGGAGTAGTTTTCAACTTGCAATTGGTCATGTGGAATCTAACCAATATATCTTGGGAATACTTAGTCTGATATAGTTGGATGTCTGAAGCATCCTGAATGATCTCAAGACTAAGGAAATAGTGCAGTGGACCCATGCCTGTCATAAAGAACATATCATGAAGAATGTATTTGACTACAACAACTGTTGAGGCCAAACTACTTGTGATCAAGAGTTCATCAACATAGAGAACTAAGATCAGTAAGGATTTTAAGGTCTCCAACATGTATACATTCAGATCTGATTTGCACCTAACAAAGTGTTGAAAGAGAAAGTAGGCATATATCTTTGCATACCAGGATCTAGGTGCCTTCTTGAGGACATAGAGAGACTTATTCAGTCGGTATACTAAGGATTAGTTCTAAATGAAATCCTATGGATACTCCATGCAAATATCCTTTGAGATATCCCCATGAAGAAATGTAGTCTTCACAACCATATGGTAACATTCTAACCCCCTGACTATCATAATCGAAAGGGTTAATCAGATGGAGTCTATATTTTCTACAGGAGCAAAGGTATCATCATATTCTATCCCATGAATTTTTTGAAAGCCTTTGGTAATCAGTATTTCCTTATACCTACTCACCTTTCCATCTGGTTCCTTCTTGGTCTTGTAGACCCATTTGCATCTAAAAAACTTCATGTCTGAAGGAAGCAAAACCAGACCGAAGTTTGGTTCTTGAGGAGAGAGTTGTACTCATCCTACATAGCGTATTCCCACAATGGATTCCATGTGTCCTCTACATAGTTCCATGCATCCAAATATAGAACCATATATAAATGCATGGGTATCACTAGTTCGGTAGTTATGAGTGTATGAGGAAGATCCTCAAACTGAGACCTTGTCCTCCTCTGATCTATTGGATCCCTTACAAGGTCTCTTACTGCATGTAGGGTGGTATGTTCCCAATTGGGAATCTATGGTGGCTCAGCATATGCATGCTCATCATCGACATTCTCATCATCTTCCAAATCATATTTGGAGCTCATATATGAACCATGATCTGAGTGACTGGACTCATCATCATTGATGTCTAGTGCAGGTAGTGGTATAGGGGTATCTACATGTGGCTCTTATGGTGCATGCAAGGGAGTTTCCTCAAACTTAACATTGTGTTCAATGATGAGCCTATCAGTAGAGGGGTCAACCAACCTGTAACCCTTCACACCATTTGGATATCCCATGAATGTGCATGTGGTAATATATGGACCTAATGCTTTCTTATTTTTAGAGGGTACATTTTCCCATGCGCGTGATCCAAATATTCAAAAGTGGGTGATTTCTGGCTTGCTTCCACTCCATGCCTCAAAATGATTTCGGTTCTTGACCTATCTATGAGGAGATCTATTCTTAATGTGGTTGGAATAGTTATGTTCCTTGGCCCAAATATTGGGTGGTAGAGATCTTGCAAGAAACATGCAAGTGTCCATCTCCTTGAGGGATCCGTTCTTCCTCTCGGATAGTTTGCTCTACTACAGAGTGTAAGGTATTGTGTGTTGCATTTGTATACCTACCTTTTTACAAACATGTTGGACATATCAGTTCAGATATCCCCCCCAATTTTCTATGTGGGGGATTTTGATATTTCTCTCGAACAAAGTCTCTTCATGTTCTTTGAAGTCTTTGAGATGTTAAAAAACATTTGACTTCTACCTGAGAAAATACACCCAAGTGTATCATGAGAAATCATCAATAAGTGTAAGCATGTACCTTTATTTTTTTATGGATGGATGAGGAAAGGGTACCATCAAATCATTTTGGGTGAGCTCCAAAGGAGAGGAGGTCTTCCAAGCCTTCCCTTTCTCAAAATTCTCTTGGGGATGTTTTCCAAGAATACATATTTGAAAAACTCTTTTGAAAAAATGTATGTTGGAATACCCAGTGATCATATCCCATTTGTCTAGTTGTTGCATGTATTTAAAGTTCATATAGTTGAATATATCATGCCACAATATACTAGTATCATCAACATTCATCAATAGTAAAGCAGAATCAGATTTAGTAATGAATTTACTAAATGTATACAAACAAGATTGGTGATTTACCTCACCAACATCAATCATAAAGTTATAATTCATATCATATATGGTTGCAAAATCAGGCATGAACTCCAACCTTTTTCTTGTGCCATAATGTGTTATCTAACAGATAGAGAGAAGATTCATAAATATTTTTGGAACACACAAGACCTTCTGAAAATTTTTGTGCACAAGTTATAGTCTCCCTTGGCCAATGACTTTAACTAGGGTAGGGCCTAAATCTAATATCCATGCATCTAGAGAAGAGTTAATGGAAATCAATGCATGAGAGTTACCTTGTTTGGATTGATCTTTCAACTTATTCTTGGCAGCTTCAGGAATGTGATCCATGAGGTTGTTCTTATGAAGAATATACCCCATCAAATAAATATGTTTCTTCATAACTGTGGTTGCAATAAACACATTTAGTCTTCCCTTCCTTCCTTAGCTCTACATGGGCCTTTCCCTTGCCTTTTTTCTTGGTATTCAGATTGCATATGTTGTTGTTCTCATGCATAACAAGTGCATGCACATTGTATCCCTTGATTATCCCCATATTGATGAGATTTTCTTTCTCATGTGTGAGGGATTCAATAAATTTATCTAATTTTGGAATTTTCCAGGTAGATCCTTAAGTGAATCTATTTGTATGGAAAGATGAGATTAAAACAACATAATCTGAACCAAGTTTTGTCAAAATAGAAAGGATCAACTAGGTTTCTTGGGTTGAATTCTAAACACTATGTCCCTTTATATGAAGGAGGAGGTACTTGAACTTCATAAAGAAGTATTGGATGTTATCAAAATTCCTTGGATATAAGGAATTTAGCTCGACCTTGAGCATATGGCCTCTCATTTCATCATGTTTTCCAAAGAGATCATCCAACTTTGTCCAAATATCATCCGTTTTGGTACAATCTTCAATGTGAAATAGAGGGTTGCAAGACATAGACACATAGAGGAGGTTGTGATTCTCATCCATGTGGTTGAGATACCTATTCTTCTTGAAAACAAGAGTTGGCTAAATCTTTGTCACCATAGTAATCGGGTACAAGCCTCTGCATATTAATTGATGCAAAATTTTCATCTTCTGCTCAAAGTAGTTATGATGCATGACAAGTATTGTCATTGATTAATCCATCTTCTTTGGTTGCATCTTCCTCTTGTACCTACAAATAGAAATTCTTGTGCACTTTCTCCTAGAAATCAAGGCTCTGATACCATGTGAAATTTTCACAATTAACCTAGATAGTAGAAAATGAAGAYAAGGGAGAAGAGAAGAGAGTAGAATGAAATAATTGTATTAATTGTTGAGTAAAATGGTAAAATACACATGATATACTCTATATGGCTAAGTAAAGTCTCCATAGTAGTGATCTATATATATATATATATATAGACACTCACTGGAAAAAATTGAAGTAATCTGCCACCTAGACCTAGTTAATTGGTCCATCCAATCATTAGTTAACCGAGTCACACATGTGGAGTGAGAGAAACACATGAAATCACAAGATATTCACCCTCTTGGCCACATGCATGAGATATGTGCACTCTTGTTGAGAAAACCTAGGTGAACATGCAATTGTTGGTGATAAAACTAAGGTTTCCATGCATGAGTGACTTCCACTACTCTAACTGATGTGTAACTGACTCTAAACTGAAGAGGATGTGGTGCCCTCATCTAGGGGAGAATATATCTAACCAAGGACACCCTCAACATAGACTAGTAAACCCATATCCTTAATAAATTCAATCATAAATGTTTTGTTTCAAACCTACCCATACAAAAATCAGATTTCACAAGTATGATATTATTCTCATAATGTTTAGCTCTTGCATGTGGTAGCACATAGTCTTCATTAAATAATTACACTCTGTTGGAAATATTGTCATTGATATGTTGTCATTGATGTCAAAAATTGATGTCATTATGATGTGATGATAAGTTGTTTTGATGAATTTTCATTGTTGATTTATCATAGATGACATTGTCATTGATGTCAAACAGTGTGCAGAGATCAAAGGAAAATCACATTGAAAGTATGCAAAGAATGAGAATGTCAAACAGTTGGACGATATGCAGAGGTTAAATCTTAGGAGGGCGAGAGAATGAAGATCAAAGCTCAGAAGATATGGTGCAATAAACCTCAGAAGACTAGTCAACGATAATATCAAATCAAGACCGTTCATACGCACAAAGATCTTGGATTGATAGGGAATATCACAATCAACATCGACCATCGATAGTCACTCACCAAATAGATCTACGGTTGGTGACAAAATGAATAAAAGGCATGGTGACATAACATTTTGTTGTTGTATGTTAAAGGGTGCGCTAATCTCAGCGACCGATAATCGGGTGCTCAGATCAACGATCGACAGGGAATATCAGACCCCCCCAACCTTTCTACCTTTAATGGTGGAGGGGTGGTATGAGTTTGTGGTATTTCCTATGCAGGGCCCTCATAATGTGTCACATTATTTTTAACTCGGACCCCCCTCACTCATTACCAATTACCGCCTACCCCCTCGTCCAAGTAAACTGCCAAACGACTACTCTATACCACCTCTGTGCTCCGACATCACACTTCACTACCCTGCCTACATGTCACATTCCACTACTCGGGCCTACATGTCACACTCACACAGAGCATGAGGTCACTAAGAAAATGGTTTCCATCCATCTCAATGATTGATTAAGTCCTAAACATCAAATTAAGAAGTGAAAGGTTAAATGTAAGGATCAAATCTGACCATTGATCTGGTTCTGCGAAATAGAAGTGAACCATCTGATATGATGTCCATATTGTCATCCATCTCATCGAGAGATCAAATCATGAAAGTTGAAATTGATAAGCACTCAAGCACTCATTTTGCCTAGTGTCTGGTCACTGTCGTTGGTCATATGGAATAAGATATATAAAGGCAAAATATAATACATCACTAAATTTGATAAAGCCTCTAGTTTTGTATCACTAGGTCACATGTAATGATTTATAGAAAGTGCCTCTGCAGAACTTGGTTTCTGTAAATAAATTGTTGAGATTTGGGATCAAGTTAAAAAGGATGAAATTGATCCATAACTGTGATCAATTTATGAAAACCTTCACGATAAAAATGATAAACAATGATTATGGTTTAGTTAAATGAAAAGGTGTGATGGTTCCAAAGAAAGGGACACAGTGTATCACTCTCACATCATTTTGAAGATTATATAAATGAAGAAGAGTGTTGAGAAAGAAGTGTCTCTGTAGTTAATATTAGAAGATCAAAAGTTGAAGCAGATTCCATGAAGGAAAGTTGAATATACTTATGCAGTGAGGGTGGAAGGGAGGATCATGGAAGGATTCATATCCTTACTAAGAAAATTGTAAAAAACAAGGGGATTTGGTGCTTCCTTGTCAGTTGTAGTTGACTAAATAGGGGGTTGTAGCCTCCTACCAGTTGGTGTTGATGAACAGAGGGAGTTGGTGCTTCCTAGGGTTGGTGCCCTAAAGAAGGGTATCTATGTCTCCTAGATTTGGTTCTCTAAAGAGGATTGGCGTCCTTCACTATTCTTTATAAAACTTGTAATTGTTGTTAAATATATTTATATAAATGATTTTGCATACAATTCATTGTTGATTCATTGTGATAATCAATAAAATATAAAAAGTAACTACTAATTGTTCAAAAATTGTAATATTGATTTACCCCCCCTCTCATTATTCCAACAATTGGTATCAGAGAAGGTTCCTTCAAAATAGTCTAAACAACTGAGACATGGATCCTGAAGATGGATCAACAAGAGGGAATGTCTAACAACAAAGAACCATTGTTCAATGGAGGAGGCTATGCTCTATGGAAGGTAAGAATGAAAAACTTTATGTTGGATCTTGGTTTTGATATCTGGAAATCTGTTGTAGATGGTTACTCTCCACCAACTACTCCACCCAAAGATGTTGCTGGAAAGAAAATATGTAATGACAATTCACAAGTAGTAAATGGAATTCTAGGAGGGTTGACTAATTCCATATGTGTGAAGGTCATGCATTGTAAATCAACCAAATAAATTTGGGACAAGTTGGAGGTTGTATATGAAGGTAATGACAAATTCAAGGAAACCAAACTACAGACCTATAGAGATTAGCTTCAAAATCTGAAAATAAAAGAAGAAGAAAACATTGTTGAATACTTTCATAGAGTAGATGAAGTGGTCAATTCAATCAGAGCATCAAGAGAATAACTTGAAGATAAACCTATTTTGAAAAAAATACTAAGGTCATTACCTATGAGATATGATGCTAAGATATCTTCAATTGAAGATAGGTTTGATCTTGACACACTCACAGTTGATCAACAACATGGAATTTTTATAGTGTATGAAATGAGAACAGGGAATGATAAATCATCAAAAAGGGAAACATCCTTTCAAGCATCTAAAGAGAGGTAGGAGAAAAGACCAAAGATGATTTATCAGATATATCTGATGAATAAACCACAAACTTCATAAAGAAACTGAAGAAAGGGACAGGGAAATACAAAGGAAAGATTCCTATAATATGTTTTAATTGTAGAAATATTGGACACTTTGCGAATAAATGTCCCTATCCTAAGGAGGAAAGTGATTAGAAGAAAACTCAAACTGATAATAAAGAGAATTTCTATAAGAAAAAGAAAAAGTTCTTTACCCAAGAAGACAGTAGCTCATAAGAAGAGAATGAAGAAGATGAACCAGAGCTTCTATTTATGGGGATAAAAACTCAAGATGATAGTCATTGTTGGTTGTGGAGCCTGATTATCTTCCTGATTTAGAGGTCTTTTGCTTTCAGCCGTGTTTATACCCCATGAAGTATTTACACCCCAAAAGTATGTAAACTCTTCCACGTGGGGGAGTGCAGAGGGGGGGTACCCCCTCTGCGGGGTCCGGAGGGGCTATCCCCCCAGCTGGGGGGTATGGGGGCAAGTGGTCCCCCAGCAGGGGTTCGGGGGCGAAGCCCCCGAAGAAAAAATTGCCTTGTAAAAGTATATTGTAATTTCATTGTAAATCTAGACCGTTCATTATAAGGTCGTAGATCTAATGGTAGAGATTATGTTATGGTTTTTTTCCCTAGAAGGCAACCCTCTTTTATGAGGGAAATGTATTGCGGCTATGTATGATGGTGAATATTGTATTCTAAGAGAAGAGACTGTGAGAGAAAGAAGAGGAAGTTACAACGGGTTTTGCTATAGGTTGTATCCCTTCATTTGTTGGATAATAATAAATGAAGGACCTGGCAA
>SNQJ01S0005314.1:126815-137391 GCA_010110895.2 Picea sitchensis
TGTCACGAACCTCTGCCCTTGTAGTCTCCCGATTACCGATCTACCGATGCGTTACTTGTGTGTTAGCCCTTCGGGCTAAGTTCTTGGTCTATATGACTGTTATACCATAAGGCCACAGCCTTGTCCCTCATCGGGGTTTCAGGTATTGCAATATCAAAATGCATGAACCCCATGTCTATGGGATTCCCGATATCCCGATACTCGATGCGCCTCTTCCTTGTGCATTCGCCCCTTTTCGGCTATGCCGAGGTCCATGTGTCTGGTTCCTATGTGACCATTGCCTTATGGCTCCCCATCGTGGTTTCGGTCCTCCTCGAGCAAGAATTTCATCAATTCAAAATTCGTGATGCCTTTTTGCATTTACCTTTGGTCAACGAATGGTTTAAAATATAAATTTTCAGTGCCCCCCCCTAAAATTTTATTTAAACGGGTTACAAATTTAACTTTTTGCGAGTTTAAAGGTTAATGAAATCAGGATTCGGGGTTTCTCGTAACAAAGGATCGATGTAACTTGAAACACGAAACCTCGATCTCCGATTTCACGATGTGATTAAGTCTTAATTAAACATCCATTAATTAATTCTTTTAATGAAGGGTTAAGAGTTAAGTTAATTATGTCGTTCCTTTGGGGTTCACAATTTCATAGTGCATGGACACCTTGTCCATGAAACTCGTGATATCCCGATCCGCGATGCAATCTGTCACCTGTCCACTATTGACCCTTCCGTGGGCCCCATTGTACCTTGGCCCATCGGGAAATCGCGTTTCGTGATTTCGTAGTGCATGGATACTTTGTCCATGAGATCCGCAATTTCCCGATCCGCGATGGCCCGATGGATGACCTCTTGTCGGGACTTTTCTCGATGGCTCTGATCACTGCAACGCGTCCCAAGAACGGACGGTCTTGATCACTTCTCGTTGTTTCATGGTTTTCAATGCCAAAGTGCATATGTCCACGGGATTCCTGATTCCGCGAATCTTGACTCTCCAGTTTGCTGACAGCTGGCCCCCACTCATCGGGGTTTCGGACTTCGCGATTTCGAAATGCAGAGATTTTGTGTTCACGGAATCCCCGATATACCAATCCCTGACTTTCTTCGGATCTCCGACACATGTCCTAAATGGATGGACGGTCCAGGTTAAGCCTCAGACTTCACCAAACGCCCACCCAGAAGCTCTTATTTGTGTGAGTCCCGATGGCTCAAACGTCGATGAATCTTTGATGGTTGCCACCTGTCCCAATCAGATGGACGGCTCTGATTGTATCGGGGTTTTCACCATGGATTTCCTGACCTCTTTCTCACAGAACTCCCGATTGTCGACTCTCTCCAGATCTCCGCCACGTGTCTCACCCTGATGGACGGTCCAAATCTGATCTCTTTATTTCGAGACTTAAAAGGTCCCGACTTCCTTGACCTCGTGAATCCCGATTTCACAAATGTTGATATCCCGATGCCTTCACACCTCTCGTCAGGATTTCTCCTTCTGTCCTTGAGGACTTAACTCCCTCGCAACTCCATGCAGATCCGACGGCTGTCGGGTATCTGCCCGATATCTGACGGCTCAGATCCATTCTCCAGCGTAATAGACAACTCTATTTTTGGGATAATGATAGTTGCGTGAGCATTATATGGTGTCAAAATTTCTCTCTTCGACATGGTTAAAATTGTATGGGGCTATTGTCCATGAGATTTTACATTATTTAAAATTTACCGAGGCTAATACAGGCAAGTAGTTTACACACTTCCTGCGCAATACAAGTCTTCAAAAATTTTCTTTTTCCTGTTGCGCATTCACAGTTCCTCTTTTAGGTAAGTTTGAGATGAAGTAGGCATTTCCCAGGTCTTGCGAATATCCTCTTGCATTTTATTTAGTGTAGTTCGACAAAAGTTTCCCCCGACATTTTCATCGATTTCAGGTGTCAATCTTACCCGAAACTTCATGGACAAGTATTGCTCAAATAAAATTATATTACCAGCTCTCTATTTGTGCTTAATAGCTTTATCAGGCTGCTTTAAGGGTAGCCATTTTGTGGGAAGTGATCCTTCAAACTATCTAGTTTGCTGCCACTATTTTAAAGGGCGTTCCTTTGAATATTCAGACTAAGACTGTATTATCCATTCATGATCCAGTAAAGGGTATGGCCTAAAGCTGTTGCTTATGATATATGAGATTATTTTCTTGGTTAATGTAGGGGTGCTATCTTGAGTATATTTTCTGATACTGTATCAGTCATATTAGGTCAAGTTGAATGTTTCTTGACATAATCTATTAAGACACAACTGACGTGTTTTGCTTACAGGTTAAGTGTGGCTGGAGTTAGCGTTTGGGGTTTTGGCCCTTAGGCCTAGATTTCGAACTAAGACACTCTGATACCATATGTAACAACCAAATATTTCTAAACATCATTTAATTTCATAAGCAATTTGTTTCATAAACTGAGACAATAACTTCATAACATAATATTGATTTTTACAACAGTAACTTAGATTTATCAATGAATAATGATTGTATGGTAGAACTAAATAAACACATAGTTTAACAATTTACCTGGTTATGATGCTAATTTATGTTGCCTTGTTGCCTTTTTGTTGCCTTTCTATTGCCTAATGCACAGACCAACCCTGCCACAAACAAAGAATGACTGCACCACAATTATTACTTAGTTAACCACAATTATATCCTTTAATTAATTAATAACTCACTTTATTAACATCATTAAATCATCTTTGTTTAATTAATAACTTGTTACCACAATTAATCCCCTAATTAGCTTTACTTTATAATCTTTAAACATTTATCCAACTAGGGTCGTTACATCCCTTGACCAAGTTTTGGGAGATTCTTGGTCATTTTGACCTATTTTGGAACTTCGACAGCCTGTCGAAGGAGGAACAAAAGATGAAGCAAAGATCACAAGATCTCAGCCCCTTTTTGGGTCCTTTTTGGGTTTTGGGGATTATGTAATCGAAATGGGATATCGGCCCATGGGTTCACCCATGTTTAGGCCTAATTTGTATATAAATAGATGCTTAGGCAAGATAGAAGTAGTGGTGAATATATGTGATGTGAATGTATGCTAAGTTCAGGTAGTGTTTGTAAGTGCTTTGTTCATGAATGTAAGAGACTTGCAGAGCTAGGTGCAAATGGTTGTAATAGAATTTGGAAGGATTAGTGTTGTAACACAAGGAAGAAGTATCTAGCGAGTTGCACATATCTTATGTCCTGTGCGGAGTAAGGGTTTTGAGGCTCTGCGCTTGTAACCGATTGACTGCAGACAATAAAGAAGAAGAGTTGGTGGACATAGCCCTATGGTGGGGTTGAACCACGTAAACACTGTGTTATGCTGCTTTTTTCTTTGTCTTGATGTGTTCACATATTATTTTCTAAGTGCTTTGATGTATTTAGATAGATCTACTTATGCTTTATGCGTATTATATGTGAGAATGATAGATTTGATCTATATATCCATGCTTAGTGTTTGATCTGCTTGATCTGATCTATTTACCTATGTTAAGTGATTAAGTACATTAGATTAGTGTGAATGCTGTGAATCTCTATTTTATTAGCAAAGTGGGTATTGATTGCATATTGAGGAACTAACGGTACTAAGTTCTTTACTAAGTAGTACATTCACATATCTGTGTCCCAGCTAAGGTTGCAGACACCTGAGTCTTGCAACCACCCCTGCCTCTACCTTGGGTGAGACTTCATTGACTTCACAGGTGTTGTCGAAAGGGTTAGTAGTTAGGGATTTGTTGGTGTGTTGTTGTAGCGTTGAACCCCGGGTCTGCCCCTGTGCCAACAGGATCACAATTTGAAAATAGTTCAAAAATATTGGATGAAATTATCAGTATTCAAAGGTCACCAAACAACAAGACTGGTTTGGGATACACTCAAGACTCAACTGCTACCTTACAAAGATCTATCAAGAAAAAAATTGGTTATGCAGATACTCTGAAACATTCACTAAAAAGGGAGGATTACCATGAAAAAATGATGCCATTAAAAACTCTTACACATAAACAAAAATCAATACTCCCTACTAGAGTAAAAAATGACAAGATAAATACAATCATCAGAAAGAATCCCCCTAATTATATATTTATTGGATATTGTTGCTCTTGCAATAATTTTGGACATAAGGCAGTACACTGCAAATCTTATGGACAACACAATTATAGAAATGACCAAAGATATAAAAGCAATGAGTACAATGCAGATAAGAGAAGCTATAACCCATTTTCTCCTTTGCAAAGCGACAATAGTGAATGAAAAAAATGCAACAACTATGGTCACAAAAATAGTGAATGTAGATTGCCAAAATATGATAAAAGAATAAATATTCTTGTTAATCAAAAAGTATGGAAGAAAAGACAAACAGAGTGCAAAGTAGCCTTATATGCAAAAAATCAGGGATGTCAGTGGTATATTGACAATGGATGTTCCAAACACATGACTAGATATCAAAGTAAATTTCTCTAATTAAATGAGAAAGGAAAAGGAAAAGTAACCTTTGGAGATAACATGTCAGCCAAGATACTGGGAAAAGGTACTGTTAGGTTAGGGAATAATAAAACTAAAGAATAAGATGTACTTCTGGTATAAAATCTCAAACCTAATCTCCTAAGTGTAAGCCAAACATGTGATCAAGGTCACATAATTACTTTTGATTCTCATAAATGTGAGATTAGAAAAAGGGACACTGCAAAGCTAGTGGAAGTCACACCAAGAACATCTAGCAATGTGTACATCCTTAATATAGATGAAAAAGATGAATGTTATTTAAGACAAGTAGATGAAAGTTGGCTATGGCATAAAAGGTTGGGACATTTAAGCTTTGAAAAATTGCTCAAAACCAATGAGAAATAGGCAGTTAAAGACCTACCAAAAATGATTAAGCCTTCAACTCCCATTTGTAAACATTGTCAAATAGGAAAGAAAAAAAGAGTTAGGTTCAAAACAAAAGCACACTCCACAACAAAACCATTAGAACTTATTCACACAGATCTATGTGGACCTACTAGAACCAAAATCACTTATGGTGAAAATTATTTTATGTTGATTGTTGATGATTACACAAGACTAGCCCAGGTTTTCTTTTTAAAGGAAATATCATAATCCTTTGAGAAATTCAAAACATTTAAAGCTCTTGTAGAAAATGAAAAAAATCTCAAAATTAAATTTCTAAGATCAAACAATGGAGGAGAATTCACCTCTAAAGAGTTCACTCAATTCTGTGAAAACCATGGTATCAAAAGACAGTTTTCATCCCCTAGGACTCCTCAAAAAAAGGAGTAGTAGAAAGGAAAAACATAACATTTCAAGAAGATGCAAGAACTATGCTCGATGAAGCCAAACTTCTAGACAAATTTTGGAGATATGCAATCCACACAACAATTCACATACTTAATAGAGATCAGTTGAGACCCAATCATGACAAAACCCCTTATGAACTATGGTTTGGGAGTCCAGCCTCAGTAAAACACTTTAGAATTTTTGGTAGTAAATGTTACATAAAGAATGATGAAGATAACCTAGGAATGTTTGATCCAAGATCTGATGAAGGAATATTCTTAGGATACTAATCGAATAAAATGGCATACAAATGTTATAATCTCAGACTACTAAAAATAGTGGAAAGTGAAAATGTAAAAATAGATGATCTAAAAAGGGGCATATCCCAAATATTTGATCAAAAATATCAACAAGAAGATCATGATAGAAACTCTCAACAAGAAGATGATGATATAAAATATCAACAAGAGAATGATGTAGAATATCAACAAGAAAATGATTATGAAACACAGGAAAGTGAAACACACATCGATGAAGAAGACAATGAAGAAACTCCCTTGCCAAGAGCTCCATCAAAAAGGGTTCAAAAGAATCATCCTGAAATCCAGATCATTGGAGATAAAAGTGCAGGAGTAGAAACAAGAAGGAGACTAGCCTTTGACTCAGAACAAGCAATGTTATCCTTAATTTAACCTAAGTCCATTAAAGAAGCTATCAAAATTAAATATTGGATAAAATAAATGAATGAGGAACTAGATCAAATAGAAAAGAATCGGAATTGGGAACTATTTCCTAGATCCAAGTAGACTAAAAGTCATAAAAAAGGACATTCTTTGGCATTAAGTTGCGATTGCATCCCATACCCTTGCTTGCAGTATTGAGCCTAGAGTCAGTTCTCACTTTGCATTATAAACTATTTTCCTCAGTAGTTTTTGCATCCTCAACCAAGCAAAGCCTTGTTTATATCCTTCACAATTTGACACCTTATACCTAGGAGGGAACATTCCCCCAAGTATCCATCTCCCGCATGCATTTCCCTGCATTGAGCATAGGTACATTCGACTGCTGGAACTAGTTTTTCTTACTTGTGACACTCGTTTCCTCATCTGTATCATAGCATTCATTTGTCTATGAAAAAAAAAAAATAGACAGGCAAGAAGGGAGTATTATCTTGTATTGCCAACAATCGTGTCTCCTTTGAACTGAACACAAAGTTTTTGAGTCCATTTGTCATCATAATTTTGGGATTAGCATGGCCTTAGGAAGTTAAACTCGTTACAGAGTTTTCTCTACCAATTGGTTACTCTTCCAGTCCCTATAGAGAATTTCATTGATGCCTCCTGCATCTTATGGTTTCATCATTGAGTCTATGTTGTCGGAGTCTTCCATATTTCTCATTCTCTTGGTCAAAGGAAGTATATCAACTTGTTTCAGTCACTTCTCACAACTCTTGACTTTGCATGTCAAACATACCCTCAGTTTGTCTCATAATCACATGATATTGTATTCCTATCGTGCACTCTATCCCTACTTTCATCATTGGTAGGTAACCGAACCCAGCATTCAAAATTTCATCATTGGTCATTGACTGGGTGGTTTCCATTATGTTCGACAGAAATAAATCTATTCACACATTGGGATTCATGCAGTCTCTTGGATGCCATTATCCTTATTGGTGGTTTCTTCACCTTTGTCAGTAGTTTTCATCATTGGCTTCTATTTTGAGGGCCTTTTTCGTGTACCACTTTCACTTGGCACACGTGAAAGAAGAACAGGGTCGTTGGTTTGTGAACATGTTCTTCGTATGATTTCCACCAAATCATGAATCTCTTGCTTTGTACCTCGTGCTGACTGATGAGAAATGCCTTAATTCTATCCTTTCAATGAGTCTCTTTCCATAAAATTCAGCTTATTTATTCTGGAGATGGGACATAGATTCTTATGAGTACCTTAAGGCTTACAGTCATTAGTGGCAGGCTCTCTCGCCATCAGCAGTTGGGAATACATCAATGTCTCCTGATCGATGGATTCTTCAGGTGTTTGGCACCAGATCCTTTATTCACACTTGTAATAATTTACTCAGTGCCTTGATACCTACTTTAATTATTGGTAGGTTGTCTCATGTTTGTTAACGGTATACATCAATGACCGGTAATTAAATGATGTCTCATTGTGCTCGACCTCAACTCCTTTATTCGCATGACATAGACTTTCACCTTTGGTGGATTGTGTATAAGACTTGAAGATATCAGTATGTGGCCAAAACATTCCTAAGTTGTTTCTTCCTTTTCATTCGACAAGTACCTATATGACTTCAATGATCATGGGAGATCAGATTGTACTCCATTGTATACAGATATCTTCAAATTGGTTTTGAGACTGGTTCTACTGGGCCTTGTTCGTGACTATGACATATATTGGCATGTCACCGCATTTTTATTTTCCTATTGATGGCCACAAACACTTGTTTGGTATATTCTCACATGGATCTACAATGTAATTCTATTGGAAGCCATGTATGAAAAGTCAGTACAAAATGTAATGAGCAACTAGTTCTTCCAGTTGATTCCCCATCACTCCACTTTTGGGTTGTTTATAATGTATTTTGGCGATCGAAGATAGTCCTTTGACCTCACACATTAGTGGGCATCTGTTATAGCAATATTTGTCTCACCCTATTCAATCTTGCATAAACGACCTTTTTCCATTTCCCCATGCAGACTTATAATCCCTATTTGTAAAATCCAGAGCCAAAAATAAATATTTTTCCACATGTATGCATCTTGCACACTATACAACATGCGTATATGCAGGTTGCTCCACTACAACCCGTGTACATCAGGATTTGTGCCAAAAAATGAAAATTAATGTTCGGTTTCCATGTCACGATAGGAGATCTATGACCCTTGGCCTTCCATATACAAGAAACGTTCTGACTGGACCCTTCAGTTCCATTTTGAAGGCTATAAATGGGCCAATTCTGAGCTATGGAAAGAGGAGAAAGAATTCAACTTTGAGAGTACAGTTACTCTGGAGGAATCATTTACTTCATATTGAGTCTACATCCCTTTGTCCTTTAAGTCTGAACACAGTGTTCAACCCTAAATCTCTTCCCTTATTGATTGAGAACCCCATTGTTTCTCTCTTATGAGATTGCCTTTGGTGGAGGATTGAAGTGGTGGAGGCCCAGCTGGAAGGAACTTAGTTTCTTGGTTCTGAACCGTGATGACACAGAAGTCTATAACATTTTCTCTTTTGTTGATCATATATTAATAGAAATACTCTTTTCCCATCCAATTGATATCTTGCAAATATTTGAATTATTATTCCATGGGCATATTTGTCATGTTTATTAATGGATTATTCTATTGAATGTGATGACATTATATAATTTCACCATATGCTTTCTTTGGATGGTTGTTGAGGACTAGTTGCATGTATATTTCTTTAGGTCAAGTGCTCAATGGTGGACTTCATCAAACATCTGCACGAGATAGGCCTTTTATCTTGTCTTTCTAGCATATTTGTTTTCATAGAATACTTGAGAAGAGAGTTAATTTATCCAATCATTTTCATCTGTTGTGGTTTACCCTAGCCATAGAGAGATTTTCCTCGTAACACATCCTACCTGCAATATGAACTTTCAATCAACCAAACAACTATAATTAATCAAGCATATAATGCTTTATTTGCAAAATTTCCATCAACCTAGAAGTCATTTCAAATATAACATACAAATGTCATGAATAATTGCAAGTATTCTAACCATATTTTCATACCAATATCAACTAGCCACATAAGAAGCTTACAAAATTTTTAAATTGCATCCTCTACTTCCTTTCTTTCTATCACCACACTCATGATTCAATGCTTCTTTATTCAACAAATTATATAGATACTTATTTACCTAAAACCATCATACCCATAATAAATTTCATGTCACCATCATAAAAATATTGTTGGCCACTTCAACTTAGTTCCAAATATTTTGAGCCAACAACCTCATTCAAAATTTCAAAAGATTGCATGACCTGCACTGCACTGTCCAATGAAGAAATGTATTTGAGTTTATCTTCATACAAAGGTTGCATTGTGTTGATATTGAAAGACTATATAAGGTTTAAACGCTTCCGCAATATGTCACCCATAAGCCTAAAAAATCCCAAGAGATACATAAAAAAAAAGACCAAAAATTTATTTACTTGGTTAGGGTGTGCAAATGTAGACTACTAGGCTTCAAATTATTCCAAATCTTTGTCGAAGGCCACATAAATTTTCTAGTATCCAAATTACATAATAATCCTAACATAAGACAACTAAAATATTCATGAAACTCAAAAATGTGTGGATTCATCAAATCAATAATTGCGGCTTTTAATCTACCAAGAGTGCTAAGATCTTCATCTTCATATCTTTTTTTTCTAAGACATTTTGTTGAAGGAATCCTTTTGTTAATCATGTGGCCTTATCACTCTTTTCATTTGCATTTTATTTTTTTTCAACTTTTCCTTTTTCCATTTCTTCATTTTTGTTATATCTCTCAACTTGTTTGAGTTTGTTAAGGCACAACCCTATCTTTGTAGACATTACTTTAGCCCTGAAAGGATTGGACATTGGAGATGCTTCAATCAAGTTATGTAACATCATCGAAATTGGGATAACAAGTCAGGTTTTCTCCTGTATAATTTTTCTCACTTTATTTGTACATCTATGACTTGTTGTTAATAATGCATGCACTTGCATCAAATTCCCTAAAATTCCCTTTACCTTCATTCTCCATATTTTCACACCCTAAACTATGAGACTGTCACTTAGAAAAAATTATTAGAGGTACCAAGATAGGTTTGAGAAGATAAGTCTTTTAAAGATCTAGGCCTTGAACAGTCATGGTACCAGTCAACAATAAATAAGTATGATAAATGTTTTTGAGAATATGCTGAGCAGTTTCACCATCTCCTAACTATTCATTTTCCAAACTTTTGGTAAGGTATAAATGGAAGAGGATGTGGGTAGAATACCGAGTAATATTCTTTTGAATTAGCAACATACTTCGGTACCTTTATCCAAGTGTGTTGGCACATTATAATATACCTGTACATCACCGTTAAATTTAGGATGAAATACATTTTTGAGGTCTAGTAATTGACACAAAATTATAGATAAGTGGATTCACTGATCAGTGATAGGTGTGTTAGGTGTTATATATATATAAATCTTGTTACAATATATTATCAATCTGGAGTACGTAAACTTGTGAAATGAAAACATAGTAAGTGCA
>SNQJ01S0005314.1:137401-154768 GCA_010110895.2 Picea sitchensis
TTATGTAGCTACACGTTGAGCGTTGCATGCTATTTCTTACAATCAATTTCTACTTTTTTATGGGCCTAATGGCTAAGAACATGTGTTTCCTCCTAAGAGGTCACAAGTTCAAATCCAGAGGGGGGTAGGGTATGTATACCTTCATAGACTTTACCAGGAAAATCATTGGGCAGAGGGGGTCCCTTGTCCCATAAACAACGGGGTCTCATACACCAATTTTGTGTGGCTTGGCCGTGACCTTGAAAATAGATTATTATTATTATTATTATTATTATGTGTTTCCATGTTTGTGAGAAAATCTGAGACACTTTCAATAAAAAATAAGAGGGATTGATAGGAAACTCAAGGGCACACCTACCAAGGGGAGTGCATCACAATTGGAATAAATGAAGAAGCAGTGAATGGCATCCCAGAAATAATGGAGAGAGTGTGTGAATCCATTGAAATAGATGAACTGGCCGTTGAAGGAGAGGATTGTGCTATTTGCTTAGAAGCCTTGAATCATGTTGAGGACGATGACAATGGAAATCGTACTCTGCATTGGTTACCATGCTCCCACCTCTTTCACTCTCACTGCATTTCAAAATGGTTTCATAGAAACCTCAGCTGTCCCACTTGTCTAACTCCACTTCGGTTGCAGTAGCTACTTATCATTTGGATTATATATTTATTTTTCTTTTGAGGAGCGTTATTGGATTAGAAGTAAAAGTTCATAAGATAGATTATGGGAGTTATTATTTTGATTTTCTATGTGCAAGAAGAATGATAAGGAGCAGTTTGTTTATGTGACCATCTAAAACCTTGATTAATTTTTAAAGTATTTTGATGGTTTTAAAATTTTACATATATCTGAAAACAAAATTTTAGGCTATCCAAAATTCAGTGATTGTACAATATGCAATGGCATTTGGTCACTTCGTTTAATCCAGAAAAAAGCTATCCAAAATTCAGTGATTGTACAATTGTTTTGATTATGCATTATAATAGTATAAAATTGATGATATTATAGATTTATTAGTTTTACATACATTTGTGTAATTATATTTTTTTATATTTTTTAAATTGAGTTTTTATCAATATAATAAAAATACATAATTAGATGGTCATGGTCTTTATAATTGTATTTTTCTCTACCTCTTGAGTATGAGATGAAACTGCTTTTGATTGGATAAGAGTTTGGTTTTCTTAAGTTGTTAGGTACAGGTTAATTCCTAACACTATAGACATCTGGCATGAGTGACATCATGCTCCCTTATTGTTATTAACAGAACACCATCAGTTTTGTATATAAGTTTGTATATCTTATATTGTTGTGGATATCTTGGTGATCCAAGGCATAAATTGAAAAACTTTTGTAAGAAGCAACATGATAGAACAAGCATGAATGTTGGAGGTGCAAGTTTATAGAGTTTCTGATGTTAACTCAAAAACAAAAATTGTATTTTTCTCCTTTATTTTTTTTTCCAAGTTTTTATATTTATTTATAATAATATAACAATAATATAAGCCAATCATAGCATTCATAAGTGTTATTGAAATTTATTGAACCCTTTTCATGACCATCACAAAAAAAACTTTTTGCTGAGTGACATTTTGTAACCTCTTCAAAAAAAGAAAAACCAAGAAAAAAATCTCCATTAATTTTGTTTTTCCAAATGAATAATGTTCCTTTTTATCTTCTAATGCTTAATCCAATTTTTTTTCTCACTCAAATACCCAAATCCTTCACTATTGTAAAGTACCTGCAAGGCTTTCTCTGAAAACCATATCATCTTTCAGATTTTTGTCATTGATTGGAACAAAAAGAAATACTTAAGAAAGATCGGAACATAGAACTAGGAACTGGGATGTAGGATAATCATTTCTAGGAGCATTAGCTCAAGCTACATATATTACTCTAACTATAAAGAAATAGGTTTTGCTTCAATATGTGTTTCAATAGGTTCTGGATATGAACCTACCATTGGGGGATCATTGATTGAGTAAAGGTAAAGAGAAACAGCAGGGTCTGAGATTAGAGACGAAACTAGGGATTCCACAATCAGCTCAGATGATGGCTGCACCTTTGGTGGTTATAGGTCATAAAATAGATCAATAGCTTCAACCGCTGCTACTACTGGTTTTTGATCAATTGCAGCAAATGAAAAGCCAGGATATTGAACTGGAACATTTATTCAGTAAACTGGATCCACCTCTTGAATTCGATTTGTTACCAGATGAAGGGAAGTTGAGACTAGTATAGGTACTGGAATAAAAGTAAATGTGTGGCTAGAATTTGTTTGAACACTAGTTGGAACTAGAACTGCTTCCACTTACAACTATGTTGTTCCACCGCTCAATTTTGCTGCGGGATGATCATGTGACAACAACTCATGTCGATGGTGAATCTGTTCGCTATGAATGATCACACCCTATACTAGAGGAGCATGCCTTTACATAGGACATGCTAGAGAAGGAGGATAGCACCAAAAATATGGACCCCAACTTCGTGGAAAGAATAATTTTCACTTCATTATCACATAATAAGGAAAGGATGTACATATATAGGGGAAGGCTGTAGCAAAGACGGAATATAAATAGTACTTACTTACCACCTCTTTGACCTTTCTTTCTAAATAGTACTTACTTACCACCTCTTTGACCTTTCTTTATTACATTTACTATTCATTTACATAATTACCACCTCTTTGACCTTGAAAAGGATATCACTAGTCATCTCTCTTATAACAAAAATTATTACTCCTCCCCAGGTATGGCTCAATTTGAAGCCTTTTACCGAAGGAAGTGTAAAACTCCTTATTATACCTACCTCTAACCAGGTATATTGTAACCTCTTCACGGTCAACCCTTCGTTGACGTGGTATTAGTTGGTTGTTCGAATTTTTTTTCTATGGTTAAACATTAGGATTGCAAAAATCTTGTTTTTATTTTATTTTTTGGGAACGATTTTTCATGGGAACACGTGTATTTAATTGTATTTAAATTATAAAAAAAATAATAATGCTTTTGACAGGGGTACAATTGCTTGGTTTCTTGGGAACACTGGTGTATTTAATTGTTGGTTTGATGAATCGTGGGTGGTCTAAGTGGTTTGGGTTTGGGTGATGTTAAGTGTCACTTGGAACCTTGTGTATTCAATTCTATGATCAACAAATCACTAGCGACATGAAGTATTACAATTTCTGATAAACAAATGGTTGGTGCTGCAAATGTTTTTTGTTTGGGTGGTATTATGTGTCGTTGTTGAAGCAGAGGCGCGATATTTCTTGCGTAATAGTGGATATCTAGAAGTTATTTGAGGTTGAGTGGGTGTGTTATTGTACCTGCGGATGGCTGCAGAAGGTTTATTTTGTGTCATGTGAAGCATTGGACTACGAGATGCGCTTGATGTTATGTGAGACATTGAGTTTCACGGTGGGTGTGTTGAACTATTAATTTGGGTTTTGTAGAGTGTCGTGGGTTGTTATTATTGTTAGCACGTTGGGCCATGGTTACTGGTGTATTACATTGTCCAGTGGAGAAAATTGTCGAAAGCACTATAGCCTGCCATCGTTGTGAGTATGTTGGTCGGGGTATATTTCTTAGTTTTTTTTTTTTTTGAAAGACATTGTGGGTGTCTTCAACTGGTAACTTGGGTTTTGTAGAGTTCCATAGGCTACAGTTTCTAGGAGTGCCTCGGGTCAGGTTTTCTGGTGTATTGGATTCTCTGGTCGACGAAAATGTCTGCAGTGCGAGTGTTTTGTAGTGGGATAATGCTACTTGTCCTTGTCGATTTTTGTGCTGGTTAAAATTGTTATAGGATAGCATCATTGTGAGTACACTGGTCTTGTATTCTTGGTTTATTTAGTTTTTTTATTTGTTGTTAAAGAGAGTAGAGGAGAATAGATTATTTTGGTAGAGTTTATTAGATATTTTATGGGTTTCGTTGGTTCACAACTATGGTATTATATTTTCCTTTTCTAACCATGGAATTCTAGTTTTGTTGGTGCAATTGCCATACAGTGTCGTCATTGTGAGTACCTTGGTCGAGGCTTTTTGTTTTCGTTAGTTCTTAGCTTTTCTCTGGTTCAAATATCTGTCATGATTATTTTTTTTCGAAGCTATAGTACCTTGGTTCGATTCTTGTTTTTTTTTTTTGGTTTTTGTTTTGTTGTCAAAGAGAATAGGTTAGTTTCATGGATTTTATTTGCTACATTTTTGGTTTCTTAGGGTTATGGCTATAGTATCATTATGCTTTCCTCTTCCAACTGTGGATAAAATAGAAACTTAGGATAATACAATAAAAACTTTTTTTCTTCTCTGGTTCAAAGCTATGGTGCCCTGGTGTAGGGTTTTTGTTTTCATTGGTTTTTTTTGCTGTTGTCAAAGAAAATAAAGATTGATTGAAGTTTTATCCACGTGGAAATTAGTTTCTTAGGTTTTCTCCGATTCAAAGCTATGATGTCATTATTTATGTTCAAATCTACAATCCCTTGGTGTGATTGTTTCGTTTTCTAGTTTTTGGTTTCTCTGGTTCATGGATTTAGTATGATTATTTTTTTCCTGTTCTAGTGGTGGATAAAGTAGAAACTTATGAGAGTAAAATGGAAAATTTCTAGTTTCTCTGGTTGAAAGCTACAATACCCTGGTCCATGCTTCTCATTTTTGTTAGTTTCTTTCCCTATTGTCAAAGAGAATAAAGATGGTGCTAGATTGATTCGAGTTTTATTCGCATGGAAACTAGTTTCTTTGGTTTACTCTTGTTCAAATCTATGATGTGATCATTTATGTTCAAATCTATGTTGTGCTTCTTTTGGTAGAATTTATTAAATATGTTMTRRGTTTCTAYGGTTCACAACTATGGTATCATTATATATWTTTTTTTSTAACCRTGGAGTTCTAGCTTTCCTRGTGCAYGAGGGMTTCACTCAATGAAATTGTGACATAGCAAATTTGTTCRTGGGATAATAAAGAATACCCCTAATTTCACTAACTATTGAAAAAAAAAAACATAAAATCCTTTTGTTGACCCCCCTCCCAATACATATGTACAATTTTTAAACCCCCTATTTTTACCAGATATCCTAGGTATCCAATTTTTTCATGGCATTTTAATACCCCTTTTTATTTCTATCCTTAGTATGTAGACATGAAAAAACTCTTATATTCTTTCAAATCACAAAGCACAAAGTTAATTCAAAAATACACAAACAAGGAGTGTGACATCTAAGTTGATGTTAAAGCTTAAGTTGGAGTGATACATCTTCATGAGTCACCCAACTCATTCAAATCAACGTGTTTTTTGACCTGGGAGGGTGGTAACCATTTCTCCATGACTTGCAAAGAGGTATCCGAGTGAGTAACCATAGGTTTATCACATGTTTATCACCAAGTGGAATACTCATGGGATTGCAAGAGCACATGAGACAAATATTGAGAGATCCCTTGTATTTCATCATGTTGGATGTAGCTTACTACAATTTCTCATTCATTCACTCCTTCACTTGACTTACTTGGTGGATTTTATCACCACCATTTAAGAAATTTGGAAGGCGCCTTCAACCCTTATGGATTGCTTGTGATTTCTTTTGTCACCACTTGAAACATATTTGAAAACCAGATTGTTCACCACATGAACACTCACATTAGTACCTCCATTTTAAACATTATTTTGGAGACATATAAACCGAACACACTTCTTTAAAAATATTTATGTTACAAGTAAAATCTCTCTATGGCTAGGGGTAAAGCTCAATAGACAGAAATGACTACAAAAATCAACTCTAATCTCAAGTATCTTATATAAACAAATATGCTAACAAAACAATATAAAATACCTACCTCATCCAGACGTTCGATGAAGTCCACCGTTGAACACTTGAACCAAAGCAATACACCTGCAACTAGTCCTCAACTACCAATAAATTCAAGCATATGGTGATAATATATAATGTTAGTACATTCAATAGCATAATCCATCAACATTCATAACAAATATGCCCATGGAATAATAATTCAAGTATTTGTGAGATATTAATTGGACGAGCAAAGAGTATTTTTACTAAGATGTAATGAACATAAGTGAATGAGTTATAAACTTCTGTGTTGGCATGGTTTGGAACCGAGAAACCAAGTTCCTTCAAACTGAGCCTCCACCACTTCAATCCTCCACCAAAGGAAAGATCATATAAGAGAGACAATGAGGTTCTCAATCAATAAGTCTAGATCTTGGGGGCTGAACAATGTGTTCAAACTTAAAGGACAAAGGGATGAAGACTCAATGTGAAGTGAATAATTTCTCCAGAGTAACTTTGCTCTCAAAGTTGAATTCTTTCTCCTTTTTTCCATAGCTCAGATTTGACCCATCTGTAGCCCTCAAGTGGAACTAAAGGGTCGATTCAGAACGTTTCCAGTATATGGAAGGGAAAGGATCATAGATCTCATGACATGACATGGAAACCTGACACCATTTTTTAATTTTGGGCACAAATCCCGATGTACATGGGTTGTAGTGGTGCAACCTACATATACACATGTTGTAATATAGGCAAGGCACTTCTATGTGGAAAAATAATGTTTTTATCTCTGGGATCTGCAAAAAGGGACTTCAAGTCTGCATAGGGAAATGGAAAAAGTCCCTTTTTGCAAGATTACATAAGGTGAGGAAAATATTGCTATAATAGAGGACCCCTAATATGTGAGATCATAAGAGTATCTGTAATGGCTGAAATGCATAATCAGATGGACATGGATTTTATAATTGTATTTTTCTATGTTATTTTGTTTTTCCAAGTTTTTATATTTATTTTTATTAATATAACAAAAATATATGACAGTCATGGCATCCTTAAGTGCTATTGAACCCTTTGCATGACCATCACCAAAAAAACCTAACCCATTTTGTAGCCTCTTCAAAAATAAAAAAGAAGAAAAAATTCTCCATTAATTTTGTTTTTCCAAATAAATGATGTTCCTTTTATCTTCTAGTGCTTAATTCAATTATTTTTTCCTCACTCAAATACCCAAAGCCTTCACTATTATAGATTACCTCAAAGGATTTCTCTAAGAACCATATCATCTTGACCATCACAAAAAAAAAAACCTAAAAAAAAAAAAAAAAAAAAAAAAAAAAAAAAAAAAAAAAAAAAAAAATCTCCATTAATTTTGTTTTTCCAAATAAATGATGTTCCTTTTATCTTCTAGTGCTTAATTCAATTATTTTTTCCTCACTCAAATACCCAAAGCCTCACTATTGTAGATTACCTCAAAGGCTTTCTCTAAGAACCATATCATCTTTCATATTTTTGTCATTGATTGGAACAAAAGGAAATACTTAAGAAAGACCAGAACATAGAACTAGGATATGGGATGTAGGATGATCATTTCTAGGAGCATTAGCTCAAGCTTCATATATTACTCTAATTATAAAGAAATAGGTTTTTCTTCAATATGTGTTTCAATAGGTTCTGTATATGAACCTACCATTTGGGGATCATTACCCAGTCAAAGTTAAATAGTTCACCAAAGGTCCGGAAGACTCGAGATCTAAATTTAGGGATTCCACAATCATCTCGGTATAAGTTAATCTAATCAAGTTGGTGGTTATATGTTACACATTACTTTTCGTCAACCCATCTAATGATGTAAACCAACTGCTGCCTTCAGAGGGTCAAGTATTTAAGTTCCTAAACGTAGAAGGGAGAAGAACTCTCTTGAGAAAAATAAAGTTTGGTTTTTCCTACAAAACCCGTGTGTTGGAAGTTCAAGTGTTGCTATATAGGCAGAAAAGCGAATGACACCCTCGCAGTTGCTCTATAGCTAGGTGCGAATGCCCAAAGACTTGGAAAAATGAGCTTCAAATCTTCTAGAAGGGGAAGCTCCTATGGTGAGGTGGCATCCCAATGGTTTGGATCTTACTCTTGCTTCATGATATAGTGGGATCATCCCCTAACCTCCTCACCTTATCCCTTCAACTTATAAAGGAGGAGTTCTCAGGAGAAAGTTAGCTTGGGTTAGCTTTGTTGATTCTTGAGGTTGTTAGCTTCTATCGCTGGAAGGGCTGGTGATTTTCTTTGTCAAGATAGATTGTGAAAGTAGCCATCAGACCCATGGTTTCTTAATCGCTGGAGCAGCGTGTGGAACGCATGGACAATTGAAGCACCCGCTAATCGGGCCATGGTTGTAATCTCTTCACATTTAATATGATATTGTGCACATGTCTCTTTCCATAAAGCGTAAAACCTACTTTATTGTATAACTCCCTTGATCATATATACTTAGATTGATCAAGTTGAATATGTTGGTTGTCTTCACTTCGACATTTTGTATTGTTGTGGTCTCTTGACTACACAAGCATTGGAGCCGGTCGAACACGTGCACCAAAGGAAGCCATCATAGGTATGTTCATGACTTTGCCTCCTAGTTAATTCAGTGGTTAAAAATCTAGGGAAAGAGTATTATTCTCACTTTGATTTGTTCTAGATCCAGTGGATCTAGGGAGATCTATTGTGTTCAAGAGACTTACCTGATTTATCCAATAACAAAATTGGCTAATCTAATCGGGTTGATTTCTCGTAGATAACCTGCCCTTGTGTGTGGATCTGATTGTCGACTGTCCCCCCAGGTTCTATTGTTGTTGGTGGTAACCTTAGTGGCCTATCTTCTAGGTTCTTTACACAAGGTAACCGTGGAGGGGAAAGTCTCCGCCTGCAGACTCGAATCGACCGCCGCCAAACTCACTGCTCCTTGGAGGGTGGTATACTCAATGATTATGGATCTTGCAACTGTGGTAAGTCCGGCATGTGTCAAAGCCGGAACGTAACTTTTTCCGCTCGCTCTCTATCTCAAAATTTTCTACTTTGTCTCTGCTGGACAAGTTGGATTTCATCGTCAACAACTAGTAAAGTGCTCATTGCAGCGTTTGTTTGCTTGCTTCCTAGATTTTAGCGCGGTGCTGTTTTTTTTTCCCTAGTGGACCCTAGATTAGATTTTTATTTGATGGCTGCCGCCTCCCTAAAATGACCAATGAAGGAACCTCTCGCCTGGTGGGAACCTTTTCCTTTCACGTAACATTGGTCTTCCTGACATCGCTACTTTGAGCATTCCAGGCCTAACGATTGGATTACTAGCGTGGTTGTTTTCCACTCAGGTAATCCTCAATGCAATTAGTGCTTCAATCAAAGTACTCAAAGAACAACCATATGGATCCTTCACTTTCTTAATACCGCGAAGGTCTTCTTCACCTTCTTCGCTTGTAATGTCGCCCTCTGTTTCATCTTCGGCCGTGAGTTCTCAGCCAGGTAACTCGCTGAATAAGAAGAAGAAGAAAAGAAAGATTAAGAAGAAGAAATATAAACAGGGGTCAAAACCTCCAACCACCGTGGAAACATGTTGGAAAAACAACCACCATCGTTACCGCGTTGAGCGTTTACCGGCACGCCTTGAAACAACCAGAAGCTTCCGCACCTTTGTATGCTTTGTAAGGGTAGCCATATGTTTAAGGATTGCCTTGGTCTACCCAATTTTATAGAAGTATGGTCTACACATGCTCGCCAACCCATGTCGTTAAATTTCAACAACATGGTTTTATTTGCACCCCCATCAACCGCCATGGAGTATGTAATGGGAAGAAGAAAAGCGAAGCAAGTTCCCGCATGCTATGCAAAGGACCGCTCACCTGTCTCGCGGATCTAAGCCTCAAACCGAAGACATGACTGCTTAATGTACCAACCTCTGGCCGCTATCGCAGCTTTCCTCAACCCACCAGAAGTTGATGGAATGATCAATCAGACCCCTTCATCGTTCAATCCATTTGATCATGTAGTCAATATGGTAACGTCCTTAGTTGAACCAATTGAAAAAAATGGTTGATCCGATACCATCCTAAGTCAATCCCACTCTCCCCTCAAAAAGTGAAACTAAAGAAGTCGATCCCATCCCATCCTCGTTCGATCCCACTATCCCATTAAAGAGTGAAACCCAATTGATCGATCTGATCCCATCATCAGCCGATCCTACTCTCCCGCTAGAGAGTAAACCCGATAATCGCCGTGTTTTTCTCGCTGATAGAATTCTCGCGTCGAGGTGCGTTCCTCCTTCCCAGACCTCCAAGTAATGAGGCCATCCGCTTTGATTGATAAAGTTAACCGACCCCGCCTTCCCCTGCTGCCTTTCCGCATTACAAGATAAAGTCAGGCTCCGGACGCTCCTCAAAACATTGATAGATGAAGGTTCGCCTATTAGTATTTCGTCCTCTATTGCTTAGCAAGATATGGGTTGTCCTCAACTTGCACCTAAGTATGCGTAACTTAGCTTTTAACGTAAGAACTAGTCAACCTTTAGGAAACCTTCGGCCGTGAACTTTGAGTGGGAAAACGTCTTCATTGACGCCATGGTAGTCCGCTACAAGACCTCTTTGATTTTTCTTTACTCCTTGGCGATTATTGTCTATGCCATGAAAGCTATTGTCTCTACTCGCTGTAGGATATCTTTCCCCACGATGTGATGAGCCAGGACCTGCTAATCGTAACCTCATTCATTGACCCCGCTCGATTGCCTCCTCCCCGGAATGGTTCTTGTATGCGTATCAGTATCGCCTCGCCATGTGTCAATTATGTATGCTATCATGGCTTCAACTTTGATGACTTAGATCCAAAAGAGTTGACATGGTTCTCTCTTCGATAGGGTTGTTAGGAGCATGATCTCTCATTCTGCCATGACCCCACATGGTGTCCTTTCTAGAGTGTATTTCCTTCCAAAGAAGATATTCGAAGCCATGCAACCGAAGTTTTGTCCCTTTGACATGGTGTCCTTCCTCGAGCATTGTCCCTCTTTGGAACTGGTCAAGAAGAGAGAGATTCCGAGAGGTTTTGCCTCTCGCGGGCAACCTCGCTAAAAATGTTCGTAGGTTCCTCGGTGATAGTTTTAAGGCTCTGTGGAAAGCTCGTTCAAAAAATGAAACAAAGGTTTTGAGAATAGTTTTTAGATTCTCAGAAGCAACCTCTGCGAAAATGAAACAGTAGGTTACGTAAAAGATAGTTCTGCTCTCGTCAGCTCATTAAAACAGCTTTCCCTCTATTTGAGTCAATTCCTTCGCCTAGTATTTGAAGCTTCATTTCATTCTCTTTCATAGTGAAACGGTTTCAGTATTTGCCTCAGCCTATGGACTTCATGCCGAAGTTTGAGCCGCTAGCTTCTTAAACCGGGGGCTAACTACCAACCATCCCTATGTTATGCATTGGGAAGTCCAAGCATAGTTTTCTATGGTTCAAGCTTGTGTAAAATGAAAACCACCTAACCTTAAGTATAGTTTCCTTTGGTTCAAGCTTTCGTGTAAAAATGAAACCGTGTCCAAGCATAGTTTTGTTTAGTTTTCTAAGTTTGTGTAAAATTAAAAATACCCATCCTTGGGCATAGTTTTTGTTTTGTTTTCTGCAAAGCTTTAAAATGAAAACAACTCGAAGCACTTTGTTCTTCTCATGTCAGAATGCATGTAATAAGCAATGAAGCTAGTCTTTGTTCTTCTCGCTCTCAGAATCAATGAGAATGGAATCAGCATACTTTTATCAATTTTTGAACTCGTAAAGGTTATACTAAAAGGAACCCTCGGAGTTCCTTTAAGCTCTTTTTAGACTCTCTAAACATGGTCGAAAGTGACCTTTTGTTCTTTTCTACTGCTAAAGTACTTGAAAAAACGCTTGGTGAGTTTATAGTTTATCACTTTTCGGGTCTCTCAGCGAAATCCACTGCACAAAAAGGAACCGAGAGTTCTTCCTTTAAGTGTTTTTCAAACTCTCTAAACATGAAAACCCATGAGTTTCTTTAACTCATAAAACAAATATCGAAAAGGCCCATATGGACCTTCGAAGTTTTCTTTAAGTCTTCTTCTCGACTCTCTTAAACATGAAACCCATGAGTTTCTTTGGACTCGCTAAATAAACATCAGTAAAGACCTAATAATGGGACCAACCACTCCCTTCCTAGGGTTCAGTAACACCGAGGGACTCGTCCAAGGATTGTTTCTAAATTTACAAGCATATGTTATCCTCTTCAAGCTTATGTAAAAATAAAAGAGGTACTCGCTAAAAATGGTGGGGAAAAATTGGGAAAGAATTGTTCAAACCTCAGATTCCTGTAGCATCACTTTGGAACATGACACCCTTTCACTCGCCAGTCTAGGTTGGAAAAAATTACTTGTCTCCCCGGGACATACTCTTTTATAAGATTACAAATCGGTCTGGCAGGATCCCTCAAGTAGAGTCGGGCGAATTTCCAAGACAGTTTTCTTGTCGTCAATATGTTCAAAAGATGTCCAACCCAAAAAAACCTTCTATTGCGCTTCTGCCATTTCATAGCCTTCAAAGCCTTCGTCAGGTCGGCCATCCCTGAGTTAGTCCTCAATCACTTGTTACTCGATCGCTACTTCAAACCTTGTTACTTGTTTCATGTCATTGATGTGGATACGGTACCTCTCGTGGATTATGGCTTTCCTCGTCAATTTCCAACTCATTAACCGTGAATTAGCCCTAGAAACCAATTGGTACCTTTGGAACTTCCATGCCTCAATGGCAAGTCTCTCACTTTCGACAGTGGGTTTAAAACATTGACCCCTGATCGAAAGATAACATCGGATCTTCGACATCAACTCATTTATTCAAATTCACTAGAATGTACTAGAGTACCTTGGGAGTCATTGACATTAATGGTGATTTCCCCGCACCTGTTAACGGTATACATCAATGACCGGGTAACGTAAGTGGTTTCTACCATGTTCGGGACTTCAAGACATGTATTCATACATTCAGACGCTATATGGTGAAGATGAAGACCCCGATATTTTCCCACGTGATCCAGTTATGCTTGGAGTATTTTCGCTGTAATCAAGCAAGTGATCCATACGTATGTTCGGCGGCTACGTTCACCTTTAGCCCTCAACACCATATCCACGCTGTATTTTTGGTGGCTATGTTCGATTTGTTTCATATCTATTGGACCAATGCTAGTATGTTCTTTCGTATTAATCCTGGCCTTTTACTTCGATATGGATCTTCGTGACGTCATCATTTATTCTTTGAGTCATTTGTATTCGGTGGTGCATGTAATCTTTTCTACCCCTGATGATATATTATTGTACTTATTTCCTCGTTTCAGCCAAGTGTAAGCCCCAGAACGAATTGCCCTTTGCTCCCTACATTTATTATCTCCTAAAAGTATTTCTCACTGGCCCACCATGTTCTAAATTCATAATTTTGGGGGCTCTCTGTTACACATTATTTCTTCATCCCTATGATCGTTAATGATGTAAACCAACCTAGTTGCCTTCTGCAGGGGCCTGGTCTGAAGTTCCGTGTTGAGAGAGAAGGGAGTAGAACTTCTCCTGAGAAAAGAATTTGTTTCTTCCTATGTAAAAACCTTTAAAAAAGCGTTTCTATATAGACAGAAAGTAAGAATGACACCTCGCAGTTGCTCTGGCAAGCTAGGGTGCTTAGTAAAACGCTCCCACCGTGTTCTTGCCTGCTTTCTCGAATCTTCTTGTGAAGGAGAAACTTCTATGGTGAGGTGGCAACCGAATGGTTTGGATCTCACACTTTCATGATTTAGTGGATTCATCCTAACCTCCTCACCTTATCCCTCTTCAACTTATAAAAGGAGAGGGAGCTCCCCATGTATAAGCAACAAGGCTTTGTTGATTCCTATCGTTCTCAGCTTTGGATTTGCTAGAGTGGTTTGAGACCGCTTCACAAGATAGATCGTGAGTAGCTATTAGATCTATGGTTTCTAACTTGGAGCAAGAAGTGTGTTGGGAACGGAGGACAGTTGGAAGGAACCTCATGGCATCAATGGTTGTAATCTCTTCACATTTAATATGATACTAACACATGTCTCTTTCCCCATAAAGCTAAATCTTACTCTTTGTATTGTATAACTCTGATCACATATACTTAGATTGATTGTTGAATATGTTGAGTTGTCTTCACTTCCATTGGTTTTGTATTTAAGGTGTAACTTGACTTCAAGAGAGCACTGGAGCGAAGTGGTAGCAACAAAGACCTAAGGAAGCATCATAAGGTATGTTCATGATTCTTTGCCTCCCATTTGTTCCAACAAGTAAAAAATCTAGGAAAGAGTATTATTCTCGGTTTTGATTTGCCTCCAGAACTGGTGGATCTAGGGAGATCGGTTTTAGGTCCGCATCTTTACAGATTTGTCCACAACAATAGGTCATGTAACACTTAAAGAAATAGGTTTTTCTTCAATATGTGTTTCAATAGGTTCTAGATATGAACCTACCATTGGGGGATCATTGACTGAGTAAAGTTAAATAGAAACACCAGGGTCTGAGACTAGAGACGAAACTAGGGATTCCACAATCATCTTAGATGTTGACTTCACCGTTGGTGGGTATAGGTCATAAAATATATCAATAGCTTCAACCGCTGCTACTACTGGTTTTTGATCAATTTCAGCAAATGAAAATCTAGGATATTGAACTGGAACATCTATTCAGTAAACTGGATCCACCTCTTGAATTCGATCTGGAACTAGATGAAGGGAAGTTGATAATAGCATAGGTACTAGAATAAAAGCAAATGTGTGGCTGGAATTTGTTGGAACACTAGTTGGAACTAGAACTGATTCCACTTACAGCTATGTCGGTCCACCGCTCAATTTTACGCCTGCCATATGGATCGACATCTTCTGGGTCAAATTCAATAGGATCAACTAGGTAAACTACGTAAGTCGAATATGAAACCAAGGATGCGAGTGTAAATTCTATAACCTTTGTCTCCACCTCTTCCAGAAAGAAATAGGTCACATGGTAAGATAAATGTAGTGAAGCTGTTGGTGGATATGTAATTGGATTTTCTTCAATGCGACCAACTGAAAATGTTGGTTAGGTATCAACTACAACAACTTAATTACGCCCAAAGGCCTATACCTAATTGTAATGGGCACAATTAATGACCTTTTAAATTAAAATTCTAATATGATGGCTAACAATTGAAGATGCTGGCATATTCTTATTCATCCTCCCAAATCAATGAATGTGATTTACTCTTCATAACTTCCTTGTATTTTTGAATGCATCCGTTAACTTGTTTACTTTTTAACATTTACCTAATCATATTAAGAAATTATTGTAGCACCATATGATTGGCACGATTTAAATTATTAACCTTTGAGATTACCATGCTTGGATTATTAACGAGCACTACTTCAACTTCCTCATCTGTCAGTGCATCTCAGTTGTCTGCACGTTTCATATTCGATCGCCGACCCACCTATCTGCATGAGCGTGGAGCGCAGGAGGGGCGCATGTGAGATACAAAATGCTTTGAGCTAGGAAAACCATCTAAGCATTATAGTGGGAACAACTCGAGGACTTGCATAACTGCATGGGGAATCCAGTTTTCGCATTATACACATAGACATCAAATGTGCAAATATACTTCTCGATGATAGACTTCATCCCAAAATTTTCAGATTTTGGATTGGCTAGATTTTTACCAGAAATCCAAACACACGTTTCTACCAAAATCAGAGGAACAATGTAAGTTCAACAATTCACTATTATTTGTTTTCATAATATCTTCATAATCTCTCGAATCCGCACATTAATTTGTGTCTTTGATGAATTTGGTATAAGGCAAAGGATACACTACACCTGAATATGTCATTCATGGGCAGTTAACTAAAAAGGCTGACATTTATAGTTATGGGATCGTAGTTATTGAGATCGTAACCAGGAGAAAGTGCATGGGCGCAATACTAATGACCTCTCTTCAGCTTCTTCTCGAATGGGTGAGTCTCTGTTTTGATGAAGATAAATTCAGTTTGATCATTATATCAAGAAGATCTTTTATTACGTTGGTTTGGCATGAAATATCCAAATGATATAACTAGCATAGCCGCTAACTTGCGAATGGAGAATGTCGGAAGGTTTCGGTTGGTAAAATTCCCCGTTGCATGTTTCAACTAGTATAATTAATTTTACCAGCCGATACCTTTCGACATTCTCTAGCCTCATGTTAGTGGTTGTGCTAGTATAGTAATTCAACTAAATATTTACCACTATTTATTCCCACTACTAACTAACATATCGCTCAGGGATGAGGGATGATGGTGTGACAACAACTCATGTCGATGGTGAATTTGTTTGCTATGAATTATCACACCCTATACTAGAGGAGCATGCCTTTACATAGGATAGGCTAGAGGAGGAGGTTAGCACCAAAAATAAGGACCCAAACTTAGTGGAAAGAATAATTTTCATTTCATTATCACATATATAAGGGAAGGCTATAGCAACGACTAAATATAATAATTGCCATGGTTGCAGGTGTGAATAAATAATACCTTGAAAAACTATAGAATGTAATACCGTCATAATTAGTAATACATGGCCTTTATGGTTCAAATATATGGGGATAGAGCTTGCTACATATAGAATGGGCCCAGACGGAGTGAGTCCATACCTTTCTTCTCAGGCATATCATCTGATGCAAACACACAATTTCATAGCCATTATTTAGGCAGAGTTCAGATCCCACCCGTTTTTCCTCGAGGTCATATTTTTTCTAGTCTCTTTCCTACATAGAGTAAGGAACTTCAAAAACTCTTCCCTTGGGATAGATAGGTACTCCTACCTAACACTTTGCTCCTCAGAGGCACTTTCCTTAGCTTGTTCCACAGGTCGTGCACGGAGTTGGTTTTTAGAGTCTTTTCGGATTCTTTAGTCGATGGCCATCTCCCCTGAGTTCCTTCCCCCATTTAGGTACTCGCTAGATGCACCATACCATCTCTTTCCATCTAGACAAGAAATGAACTAGGCCATCATATCAGAGAGGAAATATACAGATTGTATATCGAAGTTACTTAGACCTCACCTCTTGAGACCCTGGGATGAAATATGTATTTCTATCTAGAGAAATTATTTTAGTTATGTGATGGACTTATCGTCCATCCCCCATACACATATAGACACTCAATGTATACACTTAGGATGCCTCTGGGCCAACTATGGGTTGGCTCTCATAGACTCCGAGTGGAGACTGATCACCACATACCTCAGCCAGAAAGGATCTGCCAGATGTGCCACCTATAGAAACTGGAAATGGAGTTGCACCTCAATTTCACATGCAGTTCAAACCTTGTGTATGTCTGAAATAAATAGTTTCTAGGGAAGGGTAATTGAATAGAACTTGGCAAGGAAATATGTTTTAATTGATAACATAAAGAAAGGAAGTTGTTGTAAAGATCATTGAGAGGGAGAGGTTATTTATACATGAAGCCTGATGCAGGAAAGAAAGGTATGAGGAGTTCATTCTTTACCTTTCTTCACACTTAGAGGGGAGGAAAAATTTACTACATTACTACTAGATACTATGG
>SNQJ01S0005315.1:11226-25534 GCA_010110895.2 Picea sitchensis
TGTTTGGTATTGAGTTGGTCAAGCTTTGCAGCTCTTAAGACCTAATAATTTGCAATGGAGTAATGAAGTGGCCAAACTCCAACCATATGACTTGTATTCATGGGCTAGGTAGTAGTGTTGTAGATTATGTGATATCCGATATCCTCGTTTCCAACCAAATAGCAATTTTTGACCTTTTAAATGACCATGAGCCTGACTCTGATCATAAACCTTTAACCCTAACTCTAAACTTTTCCATGCATAGGAGCGCCATTGAAGAGAATTCTGATAATCAAAGGAATTTTCTCTTTGACAAAAGTAAAGTTGACATTTTCTTAAAGGATTTAAATAGTAAATTAAATCTCCTAACTTATAAGGACAATATTGAAGAACTCTATCATAATTTTACAACTACCCTTTCCACTTCTATTAACAAATTCTCTTTCGAGGTGTCCTATAAAAAGAATAATAGAATGATCAATGCTTGGTATGATAAAGAATGTAAAATTGCTAGGAAAGTCATTAGGGATGCTTCTAATGAGTCTTTAAAACTCGATAAGATCAATACGTACAAAGCCCTAATTAAAAGGAAAAAAAGGTGACACATTCTTTCATCCCATGGCGTTTTAGGAATTGACCAACGCCTAGTTTCACTATAGAGCTCGTGAGAATTTGTTCTTATCTTAGCAATGCTGATTTTTTTATTTACACTTGGCAAAATATATAGATAATTTTGATCTTCTAGATTAGGGTTGATTACATCCTTATAATACCTTAATTTTCTTTTTTCCTCTAACTCTTTATCACACCACGTCAAAATTATAGCTAATTGTTTCCTCTAAATAGGAAATAATTAGCTATAATTTTAACGTTTATAAAAAAAAATTGCTTTAGCTAGTGTCACTTTTTTATTTAGGTGTTGATATTAAGGTTTTTTTGAGCAACTGTTTGATTTTTTAAGGCCATGCTTGAAAAAAGTTGTATTTTTTACCCGGCTAGAAAAAATTGTGCTATCAGTAGCACCACTATTTGATTTGGGTGTTGATTTTAAGATTTTTCTAAGCTACTGTATGAGTTTTGAAGGCCATGGTTGAAAAATGTTGTAATTTTGACCCCATTAGAAAAATGGTGCTACTGGTAGCACCACTTTTTGATTTGGCGGTTGATTTTCATGTTTTTTATGCAAAAATATGGGTTTTAAGGGCTAGAGTTCTCGTTTTGAGGTCACAGTTCTCATTAAGTCGGTAAATTTGTTTTTCAAGGCCAGACATGATCAACATAGAACCAAGAAGTCATTAAAAGTGGAAGACAGAGTTTGGTTACAGTTGAACAAGGAATGACTACAGGGTCATGGTAAGAACATCAAGGCTCTATGGTATGGACCTTTTGAGATATTGGAGAAGGTGGGAGATAATTCCTACAGAATCATTCTACCCCTATACATGCACATTTACTCAATAGTGAATGTGGAGAATATCAAACTCTATGATCCTTCCATGTTGGATCAAGAAGAGGAGCAGGTCCTACCTTCCATAGAGGACTTAGAGCCAGATGCTCAGGAAGAGTTGGCAGAGGACACAGTTTTGAAAAAGTGATCTAGAACTACATGACAGGGGCAATATTATCTTTCGTAGATTGGGTTGAAAGGACAACTTCTAGGAAAAGCAAAGTGGTACTCCATGGAAAAGGTAGAAGAAAATTTTCCTCACCTCATTCAGTAAATTTTTTGGGGACCAAAATCCTCCCTAAATGGGGAGGTATCATCCATATTATATCCTTATATTATTTTTCATCTATCTTGATGCTTTTAGAGTGGAAAAAATTGGAGGAATCAACTAGCAAGGTCATTTCAATGGCAGGTCCCAGATTGAAAAATTAAGGTTTGAAACCTTCTGAAGTCATTTTGAGGAATAAAATGGAATTTTTTGGGGTCAAATCCTGAATATAGTTGGGACCCCTCAACATTATTCTACACATCAATACCTTTCCAATCATACAAAAATCACGTCAATCGAAGCTCATGTGCAAAAGTTATGCCTCCCGCAAGTTGACCTACTGTGTTGACCACCATGGTACGAGTGGATCCCATGTCAGTCCCCATTACTCACGCAATATGGGGATAGACACATATGGACTTTCAATAATATTCTAGAAGGTCCAAAACCTTATCACAATTTAGGGTTGAGGAAGTCAAAACACTACCCCTAAAAGGCTATCGAGCTATGTTAAATATTGGGTCGCTAGGAGGAGAAGGGGTTCCATTCTTTAGCATAGTGTATGTTCCATAGTTGAGAAGAGTACCTAGGAGTGGTATTTTGAGAGAATGACAAAGGAGGAGGGATTATGTAGTATCCATATATGCTACAATGTCAAAGGCAACCCCACAGAGAGTGTATCTTTCTTTGTACTTTTATTTGAAGAAAAGAGAGCAAAGAGGCCTCACCTTCTAGTTGGGTTTTATCCCATATTGGATTTCCTAGGTTATATATTCTGTTTATTTGTGGATGGTGTGTGAGTATTTATTTATGTTCTATATATTTCTCATTTCATCTATTTCATACATTTTAAGCAGAAAACTAATAATTAAATAATCTGATATCTAAAGAAAAATTGATCTTCACATTAAAGATTTCGGTATTTTATCAAATCTATTGTGATGAAATGTCATGTGGAAATCCATAGAATTTTACAAATCATATTCGTATGAAATTCCATTTTCTTGGAGTATTTGTGGAAAGTTGTAGGGATCCAAAAATCGCTTTAAGAAGAAAATCATAGAACCCTAGCCAGGTTGACGAGTATGTTCATAACAACCGTCGATATCCAACAGAAAAGAGATTTATGAGGCTGGAAGACAAATTCGATGACATATCTCACAATATGTCCCTCCTCATGGAAACTCTAGTGAGAAATATTGAACCATTCGAAGAAGTTAGAGGATCAAACTCAGAGATTGGATCAGATGGGAAATTGGGGGATAACAAAGACCCAAAAAAGGAGTCACGAAAAGAACCCAAGAAAGAGAAATTGAGTTCCAATGCCATAAATCCTTCACAGATTGATTCAGGATAGAATAAAAAGTGGACATAAATCCATACCAAGGTGAGATCGATGCATTAAAACTAAATCATTGGTTGCATCAACTAGAATTTTATTTCATCGTTCACCATATAGATAAGGAGCAAAAGATATCATTTTCCCAACTAAAATTAGAGGGTCATGTTTAACCTCGTGGGAAATCCATACATAAACACTTGGGCTAGAGGGTGATCCACCACTAACTAGGTGGGAGGACCTCAAACCCCTCATAAATTCGCAATTCTACCCTATCGAGTATGTAGAGGACCATTGGATCTGGTGGCACTAATTCAAGAAGAAGCAAGGGTAGATTGTACAGGAGTACACCACCCAGTTCAAAAATACGGTCGTCATGTTGGGTATCTCTCCCAAGGGCCCATATGTACTCCTCAAGTATATAAGGGGTCTACATAGCCATCTATGAAATCAAGTGATTATTTTCAACCCAAGGACAGTGGATGAGGCATGTGTACATGCACAGTATATGGAAAACATAAGCCGCAAGAAATGGAAGCCAAGCGGTTCTAAGAAGAAAGAGCACCAGGAAGCTTCCAAGGAGGGGAAGAAGAAGTGGAAAGGAGGGGAGGATAAAAATATGGTAGCCACTACACATCAGTGTAAGGATCCTATAAATCATTGTAACCATTGCAATATTGATTGGCACGTTGAGAAAAGGTGATGGAAACTACATCCAGAGTTGAACCTGAATAACCGCAAGAATGATGAAAAATAAAAAGAATATTCTATCCATAGATTCAAGCAATCAAGTTGAAAGTAGCTCTGATGTGGATGAGAATATTGTTTTTCACATTAATGCAAAATGGGGTGAATCTAATTAGACTTCATCACCAGGAAGAGAAGGAGATGACTAAACGTGTCCACATCAAAATACAGGTCAAGAATACCAAGATAGATTCATTGTTCGACTCTGGTTCATAGGATAATCTCATAGCAGTGGATCTAGTCAGCAATCTTGGATTTGAATTTTGTGATCATCCTATCATGTATGCATTGGGATGGGTAAACAAGGATGCAAAGATCAAGATATTGAAACATTGTAATTTGTTGTAAGTGTTGATTTTATTGATGAAGTGAAATTCGACGTAGTGCCCCTTGACATATGTGGAGTAGTGTTTGGACAAAGCATTGAACAAGATTACACTCAAAATTCGATACCCTCTACACAGGATCAATGATTATTTAGATCAGTTGCAACATGCAAAATATTTCACCAAGTTGGATCTCAAATCAGTATACCACCAAGTACATATCAAGGAACAAAACACCCTGAAGATTTCCTTCAAGATAAGGCAAGTTTTGTATGAATGGTTAGTCATTCCATTTGGCTTATGTAATGCACGATCTACATTTATGAGGCTGATGAATGAAATATTACGCCCATATCTATATTCATTTGTTATGGTCTATTTGGATGATATAATAGTTTATATTTCTACCTAGAAGGAGCACATCTCACAACTCATGCAAGTGTTATAGACTCTGAAGAAGCACCATATACTAGTTAACCTCAAGAAATGTGAGTTTGCTCAGTGGTCTTTGGTGTATTTGGGGTATGTGATCAATGGAGGGGATCTCAAGCTAGATCCTGCAAAGATGGAGGCCACTGTGAAATGGCAATTTCCTACAAAAGTCACTAAATTTAGGAGTTTTGTTGGGGTAGCACGGTACTTGCAGAAGATCATAGCTTCATTTTCAATGGTAGTTGCACCACTCCACACCATAACAGCGAGAAGAGTTTTCAGTGGGGGAAGAAAAAACAAAAGGATTTCAATGAGATAAAAAGAAATATCAATCAAGCACCAGTTCTCATGTTACCAAACTTGAAAAATCCTTTCAAAGTGGAGACAGGTGCAAGTGGTTATGCCATGGGAGCAGTTTTTATGCAAGGAGGAAGGCTTGTATCTTATCATTCTAACATATTTCATGCAATATTTCTCAACTTTCCTACCTATGAAAAGGAAATATATGCCTCGGTTCAAGCTATCAAGAAGAGGAAGCACTATTTGATGGGAAAGGATACCATCATCCACACAGATCATCAATCGCTACAATATTTATAGGCCAAGAGTAAGCTATGGCAAACCAGACATTACAAGTGGATGGAATTTTTACATCAATTTCATCTAGTCATCAAGTATAATAAGGGAAACAAAAAAATGTTGGCATGCATGCTTTCAAGGCCACCCTCATCCAAGATTATAGCTTTGATAACTTTGATGCACAAGGAGCCTTTTACCCATGATGCATACAAAAAGTATACATAGAAGATGACGACTTCAAGGAGGTGTTTCAGCAGCTACAAGGAAAAATTTATATAGAAGAAGGTGATGGAAAGGATGATTTCCATTTCCATAATGGGTTACTGTACAAGCTCAACAAGCTCGGTGTCCCTAAACGTGAATAAATACAACTTATCAGGGAGGCTCACACCTCCATGGTTGCAATACATTTTGTTGTCGAGAAGACAGTTACCAACTTACAGAGGTATGTGTACTAGCCAAAAATGCAAGAATATGTAGCATGGTATATTAGAGGATGTATACTTTGTTGTACCAGCAGGCCTAGTAACAGGAAGCAAGGTCCATACCATCCCTTACATGTACCCACTCGACCTTGGGAAATAATTTCCATGGATTTTGTGAGAGGTTTATCAACAACTAGGAAAGGACGTGACTATATATTTGTGGTATTTGATAGGTTCACCAAGATTTGGATTCTCGTGCCCTGTAAAATGTCCATCAAAGGACAAGAAGAAACAAATATGTTCTTTGAAAAGTTTTGGGTGCATTTTGGGATACCAAGGAGCATCATCTTGGACAGGGATACTAGATTTGTCATTACATTTTAGACTACATTGTGGGATAATATGGACACTAAGTTGAAGATATCTACAACATTCCATCGAGAGATAGATGGGTAGACATAAGTAGTCAATGGGACTTTGGAGCAGCTTTTGAGGGGTTACAATTAGAAGCATATGAATACCTAGGATGAAAATATGATCTACATGTAGCACTCTTCTGATAGATAAATCCACACTTCTACTAGTAAGTCACATTTTGAAACTTTCTTTGGATATTTTCCACCTTAAACCTTGGATTTTGTATATGGACAGCAAGGAGGAGTGAGGGAGGACCTCACAGGAGATGCATTGAGAGAAAAAAAAAATTGTGAGAAGATTAGGAAAATCAATTTGCAAGTGCAGGAGATGTTGAAGAAGTCACACATAAAATACAAGGCCAGACATGATCAACATAGAACTGAGAATTCATTCAAAGCGGGAGACAGAGTTTGGTTACAACTAAACAAGGAATGACTAAAGAGTCCTGGTAAGAATATCAAGGCTCTGAGGTATGTACCTTTTGAGATATTGGAGAAGGTGGGAAATAACACATATAGACTCGGTATACCCCCATATATGCACATTTACTCAGTAGTGAATGTGGAGAATCTCAAACTCTATGAGCCTTGCATGTTGGATCAGGAGGAGGAGCGGGTCGTACCTTCCATAGAGGAATTAGCACCCAAATTCTCGGGAAGATTTGGTACAGAACAAAGTTTTATAGAAGAATTCTAGAACTACAACATAGGGGAAACATGACCTTTGGCATATTGGGTTGAAAGGATAACTTCCATGCAAAGCGAAGCAGTACTCCAGGGAGAGGGTAAAGGGACAATTTCATCACCTCATTCAGTAAATAATTTTGGAAAGCCTCCATAAATGGGGAGGTATGATCTGGATTTTATTATTATATTATTTTTCATCTATATCAATGCTTTGAGAGTGGAAAATATTGGAGGAATCAGTTGGCATGGTCATTTCAATGGTAGGTCCCAGTTTGAAAATTTGGGGTTTGAAACCTTCCGGAGATATTTTGAGGAACCAAATGGAATTTTTAGGGGTCAAAACTTTCCTAGATTTAGCTAGGACCCATTTATGTTATTTGATACATCAAGACCTTTCCAACATTGAAAATATCATGTCAATCGGATCTCGTGTGAAACATTTATGCCTCACCCAAGTTGACCTAATGTGTTGACCACCATGGTGCGAGTGGATGCCACATAAGCCCCCATTAATCATGCATATGGGGATAGGCATGTATGGAATTTCAATAATATTATAGAAGGTCCAAAACCTTATCACAATAAAGGGTTTAGGAAATCACAACCCTACCCCTAGATGGATATCAAGCTATGTTAAATATCGGGTCACTAGGAGGAGAAGGGGTTCCATTATTTAGAATTGTGTTTGTTCCATAGTTGAGAAAAGAACCTAGGAGTGGTATTTTGAGAGAATACTAGAGGAGGAGAGATTGTGTAGAAGCCTTGCAGGCCACAGTGTCAAAGTCAACCCCACAGAGAGCCCCTCTTTCTTTAAACTTACATTTGAATAAAAGAGAGCAAAGCGGCCTCACCTTCTAGTTGGGTTTTCTCCCATATTAGGTTTCCCATCTTATATCTTGTGTTTATTTTTGGATGGTATTTGAAAAAAAAAATATGTTCTCTATTTTTCACATTTGATTTATTTCATACATTTTAAGTAGAAAACTAATAATTAAAGAATCTTAGATCTAAAGGAAAATTAACCTTCATAGTAAATATTTCAGTATTTTATTAGATATGTTGTGACAAACTATCGAGTGGAATGTCCATGGCAGTTTACATATCACTTCCTCTCGTTTCTTGAAAAGATGGTGTTTGTGTTAGTTTTGTTCTCGACAAACATCATTAGGACAGTTTTGACAAGTGTGACACCTGGCATACCTCGTCCCCCTTACAGCTTGTTCATACAGTTATTTTTGTGATATGTTTCTTCTCCTTCTATCTCAGGGTACAAGTACTTCTTAACTTTCATTGATGACTTCTTCAAATGCACTTGGGTTTATTTCTTAAAACTTGAGAGTGAATAATTTGACTTGTTTTTGGCCTACAAGTCCCTTGTCAAAGAAGAATATGGACATCAACTTCAAAGGTTAAAAATAGATAATGGAGTTGAATATGTTAATAAAAAATTAACAACTTACTGCACTTCATAGGGAATCAAAATGCAATATATTATTCCATATAATCCACAAAAAAATGATGTCGCTAAGAGAAATAATTGAACCTTAAAAGATATGGCAAATTGTATGCTCCAATCTAAGGGATTAAGTCTTCATTATTGAGAAGATGTCATTAATTGTGCAGCTTACATTGTCGATTGCACTCCCACAAAGGATTTAAAAAATATAAAACCTGAATAAGAATGGACTAAAATTAATCGAAATTTCAACCACTTCTATGTATTTGATAGTGAAGCATGGGCTCACATTCCTCATGAGAAAAGAAAATCTTTATAGCCTAAAAGTGAAAAGTGCATGTTTATTGGATATTATGAAGATGTAAAAGGTTATAGACTTATTTAATCACATTCAATAAATATTTTTGGAAAGCCTCCATAAATGGGGAGGTATGATCTGGATTTTATTATTATATTATTTTTCATCTATATCGATGCTTTGAGAGTGGAAAATATTGGAGGAATCAGTTGGCAGTGTCATTTCAATGGTAGGTCCTAGTTTGAAAATTTGGGGTTTGAAACCTTTCGAAGCTAATTTGAGGAACCAAATGGAATTTTTAGGGGTCAAAACTTTCCCAAATCTAGCTAGGACCCATTGATGTTATTTGATACATCAAGACCTTTCCAACATTGCAAATATCATGTCAATCGGAGCTCGTGTGCAAAAGTTATGCCTCTCCCAAGTTGACCTAATGTGTTGACCACCATGGTGTGAGTGGATGCCACATAAGCCCCCATTAATCATGCATATGGGGATAGGAACATATGGAATTTAAATAATATTATAGAAGGTCCAAAACCTTATCACAATAAAGGGTTTAGGAAATCACAACTCTACCCCTAGATGGATATCAAGCTATGTTAAATATCGTGTCACTAGGAGGAGAAGGGGTTCCATTGTTTAGCATTGTGTTTGTTCCATAGTTGAGAAAAGAACCTAGGAGTGGTATTTTGAGAGAATAATAGAGGAGGAGAGATTTTGTAGTAGCCTTACAGGCCACAGTGTCAAAGTCAACCTCATAGAGAGCCCCTGTTTCTTTAAACTTGCATTTGAATAAAAGAGAGAAAAGTGGCTCACTAGTTGGGTTTTCTCCCATATTAGGTTTCCTATTATATCTTGTGTTTATTTTTGGGTCTATTTGAAAAAAAAGTGTGTTCTCTATTTTCACATTTGAGTAGTTCATACTATTTTAAGTAAGCTGAGTAATTAAAGATCTTGAGTCTAAAGGAAAATTAACTAACTTCATAGGTACATCTTCGATTATTTTATTAGATGTTGTGTGGTACTCAGGTGGAATGTCCATGGTAGTTTGTAATAAGCTTCTCGTTTCTTTAAGGGTAGGTTTATTAGATATGTTGTGACAAACTGTCCAGTGGAATGTCCATGGTAGTTTACATATCACTTCCTCTCGTTTCTTTAAAAGATGGTGATTGTGCTAATTTTGTTCTTGACAAACATCATTAGGACAGTTTTGACAAGCGTGCCTCTTGGCATACCTCGCCCCCCTTGCATATTTTTCATACAGTGATTGGTGTGATATGTTTCTTCTCCTTCTATCTATGGGTACAAGTACTTCTTAACTTTCATTGATGACTTCTTCAGATGCACTTGGGTTTATTTCTTAAAAATTGAGAGTGAATACTTTGACTTTTTTTTGGCCTACAAGGCCCTTGTCAAAGAAGAATATGGACATCAACTTCAAAGGTTAAAAATAGATAATGGAGTTGAATATGTTAATAAAAAATTGATAACTCACTGCACTTCACAGGAAACTAAAATGAAATATATCATTCCATATACACCACAACAAAATGATGTTGCTAGGAGAAGAATCGAACCTTAAAAGATATGGAAAATTGTATGCTCCAATCTAAGGGATTAAGTCTTCATTATTGGGAAGATGTCATTAATTTTGCAGCTTACATTGTCGATTACACTCCCAGAAAGGATTTAAAAAATATAATACCTGAAGAAGAATGGACTAAAATTAATCAAAATTTCAACCACTTATATGTATTTGGAAGTGAAGCATCGATTCACATTTCTGATGAGAAAAGAAAATCTTTACAACCTAAAAGTGAGAAGTGCATGTTTTTTGGATATTATGAAGATGTAAAAGGTTATAGACTTATTTAATCTCATTCCAATGAAATAATTAATAGAATATATGTTAATTTTGATGAGAATATGCCAGTCTATGATCATAATTGAGTGATTGTGCCAACTTCAGCGTTTGTTCCATCTTCTCTTCCCAACTTTTCTACTAGTGATCTTATTTTGGTTTCTTCTTCAGATGATGACAGTGTGAATGAGAATCCACTTTTTCCTACTCACATTCCTCCAAATGATTCCATTGAAACTAAACCTACACCAACACCACCACTTCCCAAATGGATCCATACAACACGAGAAGAAACTAGTGATCTTTCTAATGATCCTACAAATCAATGTCATACATGTTTACAATTATAGTGAGCCTCCTCTATTTTGGATCAAGTTTCAAAGACTCATCATCCAAACACATTTGTGAAATCTTCTGGCCATCCAAATTGGGACACAACAATGAATGAAGAATATCATTCCTTAATGGTGAACGATAGTTGGGATCTTGTACCTCTTCTAAAAGGAAGAAAACTTGTCGGATGTAAATGGGTATATATAACTAAGTATGAATTAGATACAAGTGTTGAAAGACATAAGGCCTCATTAGTTGCCAAATGATTCTCTCAAGTTGAAGGAATTGACTATAATGAAACCTTTTCCTCTATATCCAAAATGATTTCCATCTGCCTTGTTATATCCCTTGTTTCCTCACATAAATGGGAGGTCCATCAAATGGATGTTAAAAATTCCTTCTTGCATGGAAATATACAAGAATAAATTGACATGGAATAACCTCTTGGTTATGTTCAGAATGACTCTAGCCTTGTCTTTCACCTCAATAAATCTCTCTATAGTCTTAAGCAACCTCCTCGAGCTTGGTATGCTAAAATGGATAGCTTTCTTCTTGGCATCGGATTTTCTATATGTCATTTTGACCCCAATGTCTATACCATGAAAGTAGAAATCCATCTCATAATACTTGTTATTTATGTTGAAGACCTTATCCTCGCTATTAGTGACCCTAAAATTTTAAATCATGCGACATCTAACCTTAAGAATAAATTTGAAATGATACACTTAGGTTATTTGTATTATTTCCTTGGCCTCCAAGTATTTCAAAACAAGGAATGAATTTTCCTTTCCCAATCTAAGTATGCATGTGACCTTTTTCATCGTTTTTGCATGGATGATTGTAAATCAGCCCCTTCTACCTTCCAGTATGGAGTCAAAATTGATGACACTTGTATTACACCCAAAGTAGATGCCACTTTTTGTTGTTAGTTAGTTGGTTGCCTCTTATATTTGACTCTAACCATCCTAATATTTCATTTGTTGTTGGTCTTGTTTCTCAATATATGCAAACACTGCATGGGGGAAATTGGAAAGAAGCAAAAAGGATACTTCAGTATATTCGGGGTATATTTTAGTTTAGGATACATTGGAGTTCAAGGGGGGACCATTTCTTGGTTGGTTTCACTAACTATGATTAGGTTGGTGACCTTGATGATTGAAATTCTACTGCAAGTTATATTTTCAATATTGGTTCTAGACCTGTCACTTGGGATTGTAAGAAACAATAGGATCTTGCTCTTTCTTCCACATAAGAAAAGTATCAAGTAGTGGTTAATGCAATTCAAGATGTCTTATGGATTTGAAATATCCTTTCAAAATTTGGATTCCAATAGAAACATCCAACCACCCTCTGGTGTGACAATCAAAGTGACATCAAGTTCACCAAAGATCCAATTCAACATCAACACAACAAACACATTGAGCTACAAATTCACTTCATCAGAAAGCTCATTCATGATTTCATTCTTGAAGTGCTTTTTTTCCCTGAAGATGATCAATTTACAGACATTTCATAATTTCTCTTACAAAAGAAAGGTTTTCCAAACTTAAATCTATGTTAGGATTTCAAGAAGTTGTCATTAAGGGGGGATAGGCTCTAATGTCTCATTCCTTCTCCTATTGTGTCACCTTTGTAAATCCTTCAATCATATCCCATTTTTTTCTTAAGGGATAATGTTAGGATATTTAGACACTTAAGAGTTAGTTAAGATCAACTTGATCTAATATGTCTTTAGGTAAAGTGTGTTTATTTAGTATGCATTTGTAGTTATGTAATCCAACGGTCACAATATGTTCTAGACATAGAATGATCTGAAGGCTCATATTCTTCTCTATACTAATGGTTATTGATCTATGGCTTAACACCCGATTGGTCCATGATCTCTATTTAGAAAACATGGAGGCTCAATTGCTAAATATTGATTGTGAGAAACTCTCTTGTAAAATATTTTTAGGCTCCTTTGTTGAAGATCAATTGTGAGAAATTCTCTTGTAAAATATTTTTCTTTTGCATTAATATATTTCCTCAATTGGTTGCATTCGCTAGGGCCATGGACTATTTCCCTCTTTCATGGTTTTAACAACATAATAACATTGGTGTATTGATATTTGATTAGGTTGTGTGAGAGTTGTTTAAGGTGTTCATCCTATGTGGAGATACCTAGTTTTTTCCAACAATATCATAAGGATATTGTATATCTTTTGCGAAATCCAAAAATACAAAATCTCTCAATTTTAAAAGGACAATACTTGATGGTATGGGATTCTTCAACTAGTACAATTCAGTATATATTACATAACAACAAAATACTCTTGGACATACATTCCATGAATATTCTTGTATGCATCAATCCTTGAGGGTCTCATTGTAAGTATTTTCAACACTCGAAAAGAATACCCAGCAAAGGAAAACAAGAAATTTGGGAAACATATTGAATTATGCATCTATGGACCAAGTTCAAGGTTAGATTTTGAAATGAATATAATTATAAAATTCCCTCATAGATGAATCCATCCCCTTCATGGTATGATATTGATAAAAAAAAACGAGCAAGATATTCAACTCATCTTGAATACATTCATATCATATTTTTCCTTGCATACACAAAAACAAACGTGGTCATCAAGAAATCATTTATGTATAATCTTAATGAGACCAAGCAACTAGTTTTTCAAATACTCGTTAAGAAAATCAGAGTTACAATCAAAATCAAGGAATGTTAATTATATAACAAGATTCGCACTTTGAAAAAAACAATATATCATACTCAATGTGTCACATGTAAAACAAAAGGTTGAAGGTCACCAGAAATAGAGCATCTCAAACTTCAAAAACACTCTATATACAAGTTTGCAAAAGAAGGTAATTGTATTGAGCATCTCAATGTAACAAATCAAGCATCGTAAAGGTCTACAAAGAAGCAACACATCTGTAATAATTCATCTGAACAGAAGCTCATAAATGATAAAGAAAGACTCCAACACGCATGCCATGAAAGGACTAGCAAAACAATAACCAATACCATTTTTAGTTTCAAATCAAGAGATCCTCTCATCATTAACAAAATAAATTGTGTTTTTTAGAAAAACAAAGAGTTTAGGGTATGTACAAGTATATTCCAACAATTCTACCTTATCCTATTAACTATAACACTTCAAACAATGTAGGAAATCCATCCATCTATTTAAACTCATTGCACTCTCAAACCTACACTTTCATTTTATCATTCCATTACCATATCTTCCCACATACTTACCCATACACTCTTTAAATTTACCTTCATCCAATATATTCATTATATTTCATCTACTTTATACCCATATCAACACTTCTCCTTATCACAAATTTCATCCTAAACCATATATTTGACTGTTATAGGATACTACAGATGTATCCATCTACAGCCATTCTAAATTATCATTCTACAAATATCTACATAAATTTTCATGCATAGGAAGCTACAAACTACTCTACTCTAGATTTTCTAGATAACTCTCAGTCTACAAGATCCTATAAGATCCATTGTTCTAGTCACTGCTACAACACTTCGACCTACATGAACCTACCAGAGGACTACTACAACACTTGGACCTATAGGCAAGGAACACTACAGCACTTGGACACTACAATATGCTACATGAGAGGACCACCTCAACATCACAACTAAATATTTTCTATGGGAGACTCCAATAACAACTAAAACATGCAAAAG
>SNQJ01S0005315.1:54334-78887 GCA_010110895.2 Picea sitchensis
TATGATCCTTGTGACTTATGAGCCCGTGCAGAGCGTACTTGTTGTTGCAGGGCCACACCTAACGGACAGGTACACATGGGGAGATGATTAATTCGAGCCTCCATATGGATAAAACCCCACCAGATGGATGTTGAGACCCCAGCTAGGGGCAGAGACAGATCAGAGGTTTGCACCGGAGAGAGAGGAGGACGTTCCACCAGAGACAGCCCGACAGGCCTAGACCCAGGGGGGTCTTGCCCTTCTCACTATAATGTAGATCTTGGAAGGCCCATGACGTCACCCAGCGTTTTGGACACTTTGGAGGCAGTAGTGTGCTAAGTGGCACGTGTGATTTGATCCAGAGGCCCAAGGAGGCCTAATGTTTTGCTCCTAGAGGCCAACATTGCCCTAAAAAGGCCTAGCGACACCCTAAAAGGGCATGGCGTCACCTTTCCTGCTTGATTTAGGGTTTTATTATGTCATTTAATGTAAAAACTGGATATTGCATGTAACTGGCGATGTCGGCCTTTTTTATCTAATTCTGGTCATTGAAACTGTATAAACAAGGGGTTTTACCCTTGTATTTTTCATCATCTTTTAGTCACACTTAGTGAGGTCTGAAATTTGCACCCTACTTAGGGTTTATTGGCTGAAATTTTAGGCGCACTTGTTGAAGGAGGCTAATTTTGGACTATTTTGGCAATTTTCTTGGTGGAAGTGTTCAACTAGGGTTTTGCTTGATGATTCTTGATGATTCTTGATGAATGTAAGTTAGATTTATGCAATTCTTCTTAATTGAATGGTTATGGTTATGTTTATCTTAAATTTACATTAAGATTATGAAATTGCTAGTCTAAAACCCTAGGAAGCCAAGCACATGTTATTGTCCTTGCTTTAAGAGCTTTTACCTATTAGATTTTACCAAGAAGCCGATTTTTCTTGAAGCTTTTGCTAGAGGCCTTGTCATTGCAACACCCTAGCACTTTTGCTTCATCCAAGCCATCATTTGCTTCATCTTTGAACCAAAGAAGGAGGAAAACTACTAAGGCCTAGGGTTACCTACACCTTAGTAGTTATTTTCCACCTAGGGTTTGGTAGTTGAAGCCTTGGGTTACCAACACTTCAACTATTAATCTCTCTTGTCTTTGGCTCTCCTACTATTATCCTTTTCCTTCAACATTTGTTGCCACTTAATAGACTCCATTTGCCTTAAAGGCACTAATCTAAGACTTCATATTTGAATATTTTCAGGTCCTATCAAGCTTGTCAACTAGGTCTGTCTTTGACCACAGATTGACTCTAATTTTCAATTGTCTGATAAAGTATTTGTTGTTGTTTTATAACAACCAACAGTCCAAGAACTTCTTGTTAATTTGTTACAATTGCACTTCCAATTTTAGGTGCTCTAGCAGGTAGTTTTAGTAACCAGAAGTTAGCACATGCATACTAAAATAAGTACAACACACCTAAAGATCTTTACAGTTGAAAATAAGCAGATCTAATAAACTAACACATGCATTTTTGTACACAGGTATTTTTGGTCAACATGACCCTAAATAAAACCCCCCCGGGGAAAACCAGTTTGGGATATTTGTCTATATAATGATGATCAAAGCAAGAGATACAACAAGTAATGAAATACAATAAAACATGTATACATAGCAAGCTCCTCACGAGCCTTGCCACAATAACTAGAGAAATAAGTGCCCAAACTCAGGTGCGCCCTCTCCCTTTGTTGCCCTCTGCACTGAACCAAAGCGCCCTAGCTCATTTGTAACCCAATGAAGAAATCCCTCCATAGGAATGTCCTCTCTTCTGTTGCCTCTCCACTGAAACTGTCAGAGCTCGAATCCTCCAAGCAGATCTGCTACCAGGTAGTTGTTAGTCCTCTCAACAGGTGTGCCCTCCTCCTAGCAAAAATGATCACCATAAATAAACAGAGACTAAAGCTGGATATGTCTCACCATGAAAGCATGCGCCCTCCCTCTAGCCTCCTCTTGCATCCGACCTCATCTCAAGGTGACAAGTCCTCCTCCTCTGATGAGCATATGAAGGATAATAAATGTGCCCTCCTCTCCTAGATGTGCCCCTCCTCCATGAAAATGCTCCCTCTCAGAAAATGGAAGCTATGGCTTCATGGAAATACTCTCCATACAAGCTCAAACCAACCACAAGCTTCTCCTCAAGCTCTCAAGGGTTTTACTCAAACCCTCATGAAGTGTGCCCCTCCTTCTCCTCAAGAAATGTGCCCCTCTTCTCTTCTCCAAAACTCACAAGTGAAGAATGAGACTCCAAAACTCACTTTACCCTCTCTTTAGCGTCTTTGAGCCAACCCTAAAATATCAATGGCCTAAATTAGATCTAGCCAAGTCTAATCAATGGGTGAGATCTCATCCAAAAATCTCACTAAGAAAACCCACTTTCCTTGGTTGCTTTATGTCTATTAATTCACCCACATTGTGAATTAATTGTCACTTTATGACTTAAGTGACATATTTCACTTTTGACTTAAAACTCCTAAGTCAAAGTGAAATTAGAATCATAAAGTAAAGTACAAGGGTAATAGTCTTCCCCCTTTGTGCTTAGAGACTCATAAGCACATGGGGACCACTTTCCAAGGTACCCAAGTCTCAACACTATTGAGTGATTGACCAAAACAACTATCAAAACCTACACCTTAAGCCTTCTACTAACCACTTCTAACATTCGAATAGCCTGACCTACTAACTTTGTTGTTGTTGTTACTAAAGTAAGCTATAGCCATATTTTGCAACATTAAAAGCATCTAAAAGCAATTGAAAAAGATTATTAATGCATTGCCTTACTTGTTTCTGACAAATGCTAGTATTTTGATGTTAATAAGTGATTATTCTTGGTCATTTTGAAGCTACATTAAGGCATTTATTGTGAAGTTATTGTCTTTTAAACATTGTTGCTACAAATTTTTGTTTACTTCACCAATATATCAGCCATTGCTTTTATTGATGAAGTCTGTGGTTTTATGAAGTACTAATAGAAAGTTGTATTTGCAAAAGCCATATATTTCTTGTTGCTTTGTTTCGAGTAGGTACATCTTGATATTTCACTACTTCATTGGTTAAAACCCTGGGACTTTCTGATCAGTGGTGACTTGTGAGAGGGGACCTTTTAATAGACATCTTAACCTTGCCTTCTTAAACCCCCAGGTCACCGGAGACGTCTCCCTTGGGCCATCAACCCTAAATACAGAGAGGCATCCTATTGAGGTGACAGTGATAGGATAACCTCAAGTTATGTCAATTTGATGCCCATTAACCTTTCCTTTGATCAAAGTACAAATTGTGCAATAACATAAACAAAGTTGCTCACTAATTCCCATGCCTCAAAAATGAGATACATTCTCTTCTTTATGCTCTCCCCAACATATCGTCTGACTGTAGTAAGCAAACTTGATGTTCCCCTTAATTTCGAGCTTGACTCTAGTGTTTTGTTAGAGGTCTTCCAGGACTTAATTGTGGAAATCGAACTGGCAAATATTGGTGGAGGCATTAGGGAATTCTCCAATTCTTTAATCCTCTCCTTTAAATTGGCGTTTTCAACCTCCATCTCATCAACTGACATCTTAAGAGCTTCCCATGTAACTTCATGGATACGTGCAATTTTAGAAGGTGACACCCTGTTGAGATCTAACTCTGAGTTAGATTTTCCTTGAATCTTTTTATTTTTTGAATAAATTCTTTCAAAGATTAATTTCTCGGTACTTCTATCAAACATAACATTATGTACAATCAAAAATTCGTCCTCAAAGAAGATTGGTTCTCGTGTCGCCAATTCAAATGCAATTTCCCGGCTTTCTTGAAGTCTTTGCTCTTCATCGAGAAACTATGTCTTCAATATTGGTGTCCAAATCCATATCTTCAAGAACAACTTCATCTTCAAGTGTGAGCTCCTCTACTTCTTGTTGACCGGCTTGTCTTTTTCTCTTAGTAACCAGAAGCTTATGTGGTCGCTCCAAATCTCCTTGGGAGGGTTTTGATCACCTCCGTCATCAGAAACATTAACTGAAGACTTCTTTTGTTCTTGTGTTGCTGCTTGAGAATTTTGTATTTGTGGGACGCTTCTCTGACATACATTAGGAGAACAAATACTTCTTTCATTAATAACGAACAAATACTTCTTTCATTAATAACTCTTCCCCTTTGTCTGTTTTGGTTTGTGGTGCTTATGACAGTCTCGATATCTTCCGGTTTCTTTTCAATAAATACTACTTGAGGATCCTGGTTGTCACCTTCCTCCTCTCCAAACAAAAGTGAATTAGCAAGTGAAACACTAAAACCGACAGTTGTCATATGATCCATGAACAAGTGATTGGGGCCGAACCCCCTAATTTCATCTCCGGACTTTAAATTATGATGGTCAAAATGCACTACAAATTCATCAATACTTGAAATACTTATCAACAAAATTTCCCCAACTCTCCAAGCTAAAGGAATGAATTGCTTCTTTCTTTTTTCATGAAAGAAGTGGAGCCAAGACCTGTATTGTCTGGCAACTTTCGCAACAAACATTTTATCAAATACATAATACGGGAGATACAGGGGTTTTCTCACAAACAGTAAATTCTGATAACACTATAATGTTCCATGGATTCAATGCTTCCTTTTAGGTCCAGGGAAGTCTCTACTTCGAAAGATAATCTTGACGTTTTCGGGCCAAAGATGAGTTTCTTGAAGGAAGAAACAAATGTGTTATGAACTTCATAAAAATTATATGTAGCCCTTTGTTTCCATATGGTTGGATACAACATTTGTGATGGATCAATTTTGCAACTAACTTGTCTTCCCAAATTCAAACCCTTGAAAACATAACAATAGCTGATAGCAAAGATCAAATATGAAGACATGTAAAATTTCTTGTTCTTTTTTAAATTTGATAATTGAAAAGATAATTCTCCATAAATGATATTTTCCCAGTCGAAGATCGTTTTTTCATGAACTGTAAAATGTAAAATGTACAGAGTCAGTCGAGGAATGGTAGTTGTAGACTCTTGACCCGCTACTTTGACGAAAAGCCATGTTATTTCTCAATAAGGGTTTTTTAATAAACTGACATGGATATTAGATAAGTCTTTCGACATCGTTGTTGGGTCCTCAAGATATTCCTGCAACAGCTCCAATCCGTTGTTCCTTTCTTTTAGGAAATTCTTGTCCTCGTCTCCTTTGAATATAATCGTTGGCTATGAGAGTTTCACCATCTTCTTAAAGAGTGATGGTGTAAGAGAAATGGGATACTCTCCTCTAAACAAGTTTTTGGAAAAGATTTAGAAAATGCCTCAGGTCATTGTGCATTGTGTTGATAAGCATCGAGATTTAAATACATCCCATGCACTTCTTCGTTGTCCCACATTCTAACATGGCTTGGGGGAATATGCATGGTTTCTTCGACTTTCAAAAAGGATGATCACCAAAGCAGTGGGTGTGCATATGGTCACTAGAGGCCAATTAATTTAACCTCTATGTGTCTCAACAAAAGACTCAGCCATAGGCCTTAGAAACCAAAGGAGTGGAAATAGATGAATGAATAAAGCAATTGACAAAATGAAATTGGTTAACCAAGAATAAAAATAACTCATCAATTGATCATTGGCCAACTATACCAACTGTGGCAACCAGTTATTTCTTTCATGCATGTCCCAGTGGCTAGCAGGGTAGGCCCAACAAATTTCTTATTATCCCTAAGCCTAGATAGAAACACCTACTCTATTATTATCCCCAAGCCTAGATAGAAATGCCCAACCTGAGCTTTATTCATTCAGTTCTAGTGTATATTCCTCCCAACCGATTCTATATCCTACATATCCAAGTGAACCCAAGATGTTAGTCTAAGTGAATAATGGGTGTAAAAGGTTGAATGCTTGCATAAATTAAATTAGTATGCAACCATCACCATTTCCTATGAACAATAGTGACTTTTGGTTGCATGCCTTTAATGACCCTCATTATTGATACATTATGAACAATAATGAATTTGGGTGTTGGGCCTATAATTACCCTTACTATTGATACATAAATGGTGACAAGCAATGACTGACCATTTCTTGTGAACAACAGTGATAAGCAAAAAAAGCTCCCACCAACAAAAATCAAGCATTGCTAAAGGCATCATCACCAAAAGATATGATGACAATTAGTGATCATCACTGAATAAGGCACATATGGTGATGGTCCTCCTTTGACCCTCGTTATTTCCACTATATTCAAAAATAATAGTGACAACCAAGGAATGACTATCCCCATTTCTAATGATTAAAAGCATAAAGATGATCAAAAAATGATTGCCACCAATTCAATTTTGTTATAAATTCAACACTGCTACCATTTCAATGCAATTCTATTATGAATGATCTAAAATTGACAAGGTAAGAGAGTAAGATAACGAATTGGTCGAAGGATTGTAAGCTTTTATATATAACTTTATCCTCTAAACTAGCTTTTGGAAAAGATTTGGAAAATGCCCCAAGTCACTATTTGTTGAGTTTATAAGCATTGAGATTTAAATACAGCCCATCCACTTATTCATTGTCCTGCATTCTAACATGGCTTGGGGGAATATGCATGGTATCTTCCACTCTAAAGCCACTCTTGAAAGGGAAGATCTCCAATAGTTGTGGAATTATCCCACATCAAGTGACACACACCAAAGCAATGGGTGTGCATATGGTCACTAAAAGCCAATTAATTTAACCTATGCGTGTCTCAACAAAAGACTCAACGATAGGCATTTGAAAGCAAAGGGGTGGGAATAGATGAATGAATAAAGAAAATGACTAAATGAAACTAGTTTGGCAGGAATCGAAATAGCTCCACCATTGATCACTAGCCAGTTGTACCAATTGTAGGAGCCAACTATTTCTTTCATGCATGTCCCAATAGTAAGAAAGGTAGGCCCGAAAAATCTCTTATTATCCCCACGCCCAAATAGAAACACCCAACCCGAGATTTATTCGTTCAATTATAGTGCTATATTCCTCACAACCGATTTTATATACTACCTATCCGAGTGAACACAACTTGCCATTTTGAAGTGAATAATGGGTGTAAAAGGTTGAATGCTTGCATATATGAAATTAGTAGGCAACCATCATCATTTCCTATGAACAACAGTGACGTTTGGTAACATGTCTTTAATGACCCTCTTTATCGATGCATATATGGTGACAATTAATGATCATCACAATTTCCTATGAACAATAATGACTTTTAGTGATGGACCTTTAATTACCCTCACTATTGATACATAAGTGGTGACAAACAATTACCATTATTATTTCCTATGAACAATAGTGACAAGCAAGAAATGCTCCCGCCACCAAAAAATGAGCATTGCTAAAGGCAACATCACCAAAAGTCATGGAGATATAATGACGATTAGTGATCATCACTAAGAAGGGCACATATGGTGATGGTCCTCCCTTAACCCTCGTTGTTTCCTCTATTCAAAAATAATAGCAACAACCAAGGAATGACTATCACCATTTCTAATCATTTTTAAAAAATAACAATAATTAGGAAATGATTGCCACCAATTCAATTATGTTCTAAATTCAACATTGCCACCAATTCAATTATGGTCTGAATACAACATCACCACCAACTCAATGCAATGCATGTCTGACAATTCAATTTTATTATAAATGGTCTAAAATTGACAAGGTAAGAGCGTAAGATAATGAATTGGTCTAAGGATTGTAATAAGTTTTTATATATACCTTTAACCTCTAAACCAATTTTTGGAAAAGATTTGGAAAATGCCCCGAGTCACTATGTTGAGCTGATAAGCATCGATATTTAAATACAGCTCATGCACTTCTTCATTGTCCCACGTTCTAACATGGCTTGGGGGATATGCATGGTGTCTTCCACTCTACAACCACTCTAGAAAAGGGAATATCTCCATGAGTTGTGGAATTATCCCACATCAAGTGACACACACCAAAGCAATGGGTGTGCGTATGGTCACTAGAAGCGAATTAATTTAAACATGTCTCAACAAAAGACTTCTCCATAGGCCTTAAAAACCAAAGGAGTGGGAATAGATGAATGAATAAAGCAATTGATTGAATGAAATTGGTTTAGCAAGAATCGAAGTAATACCTCAATTGATCATTGGCTGATTGTACCATCTATAGGAGCCTAGCTATTTCTTTCATGTGTGTCCCAATAGCAAGCAAGGTAGGCCCAACAAATCTCTTATTATACCCAAATCTCTTATTATACCCAAGCCCAAATAGAAATGCACGACCCAAGCTTTATCCATTTAGTGCTAGTGCTATATTCTTCCCAACCGATTTTATATCATTCCTATCCAAGTGAACCCAACTTGCTTGTTTGAGTGAAAAATGGATGTAAAGGGTTGAATGCTTGCATAAATGAAATCCGTATGCAACCATTACCATTTTCTATGAACAATAGTGACTTTTAGTAACATGCCTTTTAACGACCCTCATTATTGATGCATATATAGTGACAATTAATGATCGTCAACATTTCCTATTAACAATAATGAATTTTGGTTATGGACCTTTACTTACCCTTACTATTGATACATAAATGGTAACAAACAATGACCAGTACCATTTCCAATGAACAATAGTGACAAGCAAAAAAAAGCTCCCACCGCCAAACATTGAGCATTGCTTAAGGCATCGTCACTAAAATTCATGAAGATACGATGACAATTAGTGATCATCACTAAAAAGGGCACATATGGTGATGGTCCTCCTTTGACCCTCATCATTTCCTCTATATTCAAAAATAATAGCGATGACCAAGGAATGACTATCGCCATTTCTAATAATTGAAAAAATAGCGATGATGAAAAAATGATTGCCACCAATTCAATGCAATGCTTATTCGATAATTCAATTATATTATGAATGAGTGTCTGAAATTGACAAGGTAAGAGAGTAAGATAATGAATGCCAAAGATTTTGAAAATGCTTCGTGCCACTATGTGTTGAGCTGATAAGCATCGAGATTTAAATACGACGCATGCACTTCTTCATTGTCCCACACTCTAACATGGCTTGGGGGAATATGCATGGTTTCTTCCACTCTAGAAAGGGGATATCTCCATAAGCTATAGAATTATCCCACATCAAGTGACACACATCAAAGCAATGGGTGTGCATATGGTCACTAGAAGCCAATTAATTTAACCTGTGTGTCTCAACACCCAACCATAGGCCTTAGAAAGCAGAATGAATTTAGAAAGCACAAACAAACTTTTATAAAGACTTAGGATCATAAATCAGACACCATACTAGCTCCTAGGCACAGAATTATCCCACATCAAGTGATACACACCAAAGCAATAGGTGTGCATATGGTCACTCGAAGCCAATTAATTTTACCTGTGTGTCTCAACAAAATACCAAACCATAGGCCTTAGAAAGCAGAATGAATTTAGAAAGCACAAACCAAACTTTTATAAAGACTTGGTATCATAAATCAGACACCATACTAGCTCCTGGGCAGAAAATTAGATCTTTGTAATACCACTAGTTATAAAATATATTACTCAGACATAACACAAAATGTACCCTTTTCAAAGAGAAAGCATGCATCTATTATAAGCTAAGATGCCAAAAAATGAATATAAATGCTTCGAATGGATTATATCTAAAAGGGATTGCCAAGGAATCAAGTCTATTTTCCGCACTTAAATCCATGGCCAATTGAGAGCCAGATTATAGGAACCAACAAGAGGACAATTCCAAGAACAAGAAGATTGATTTCCATGTTCTAAAACCATATTTTTAGACAAAGTTGTGTTCCTTGCTTCTGGAAGTCTGGCACTACTAGGTTTGGGTACAAATTCTGATGTTGGACCGACATTGGTGTTGTCAGAACAACAATGAAAAAAAGTACATTTCAACGTCAGTTTAATGTTGTCAGTATTCCAATATCATTTCAGAGCCCGGATTGTATCTAAAAAGGACTGCCAAGGAATCAAGTCTATTTTCCGCACTTAAATCCATAGTAAACTAAGAGCCAGATTATAAGAACCAACACGAGGACAATTCTGAGAACAATCAGAATAATTTTCATTGAGAACAATCAGAATAATTTTCATTCTGAAACCACATTTTTCGACAAAGTTGTGTTCCTTGCTTCTGGAGGTCTAACACTACTAGATTTGGGTACAAATTCCAACATTGACCAACGTTAGTGTTGTCAGAACAACGATGGAAATAAGTACATTTCAACATTCATTTAATGTTGTGAATATTCTGACATTAATTCAGAGGCATCGCTCCGACATCAGTACATCAACGCCCTCTCATGCCACATGGCAACTTCTTAATGACCTCAATTTTTCATTATTGACATTGGAATTCTGACATCCCACCGACATTCTTGGTATAGAAAGAATGACATTCAGGAGTCGATGGATTGATGTCTTTGTTATACCACCAATGCCAAGGACGTCAATGGGATGTCAACATTCAAACCTCAGTGGTCCGTGAGACATCAGTGTTTCAATGTCAATGGATATCGAAATTCTGATGTCCATCGCCTTTTAAAAAAAAATATGCCTGAATGAAATATTTCCTCATCATTTCATCAAACTTATCCTTATTATACATCACACTGGACAAAGTTGTAGTAAATCTCTTAGCATTGATCTTCTCACACAATATATTGCTAGCAAGAGAGTTGTTACTATGGCAAGTACCAACACAGTGTTCCTACACATCACTGTCAATTGTGTTACCCAAGTGTCAAAGAGTTGTTGTCTCAGCAACCTGTTCTTAATTACAAAACATGAAAACGACTAGCTCTATATGATGCTTGCAAAAGATAACACCTCACTCAAATCATTGATGCAATATGATACTCATGTTTCTTTGAAATTTGTTATGCGCATTATAAGAGGGTTTGATTTGGACTGACTAGTAAAGAGGCAACTTCTCATAAATTTAAGCAAAATCTATCTCAAAGCACTCCTCAACAGCACCAGAGCTGATCTCTAGCATCTATGTTGCAAGGTTACATTTACCAATAATCCTTGCCACAACTTCAATAGCCTATGAAGAACATTTCAAGTCACTAGCATTAACGAGACTTGCATAAATTGTAAGATGCCTTACTAACATATGATGAATACTAGCTATCACCAGAAACTATCACCTGGCCTTAGATCTTCACATCTCGCTTTGGAGTACACCCATTGGGAAAAGAACCTAGGTATATGGCAAGTACTCTAGAGTATAAGTTATCACTAGATGAAATACCAATAAAGTGTTTTTATAAAATTTCCAATTGAATTGAAGGATTGGAAAGTGCAATAATTCTGGCCTATGCCTTCCATAGATAGGTTTTTGAGGCCCTTGACACATTTTCATCAGATGCAAGAAATAGATGCAACATCCAACTCAATCACACAGCTATTATTTTACAGGTCTATGCCCATTTTGCAAACCTGCAATAGATTAAGAGAGCGATGTTTTTATAAAATAAAATTTGAGTTGGATGTTATTGTGCTGATGGAAATCTCATGGCACTGTTTAACAAAATTTCCAATACATATCTGTACTCCAGGTTATAATAGCAACTGAATATGTCAATGAGACCTTAAGTTTACGCACTATCATCAAATGTCACCAGCAGACATGAAAGACAATTCACTCACTACTTTTGAGTCTACTCCCTGCATGTGCCCATCTAGCCAACCTATAATAGAATATGCCTTGCTTCCTATACTAAAGTTATCACTAGACAAGCGTTGCTTCTCAACTCTTGATGTCATTTATTCACTAATATAATAAATACACACATAGCTACACACTGCTTTTGATGCAAAATCTAGGTTCCCAATTAAAACAAATCCAAACTAAAGATGTAAGACACTGAATGAAAACATGATTTCAAAACTATGCTTGCAAATATAGAAGAAAATAGCTTCTTGGATAATGCACTTCTTACTTCACTTATGACTGAATAGATGAAAGGACAGGACAAACTAGTAAAAATGCTCCATTATCAAGATTGGACACGTGAAAGCACTCATTGCCACATATGTCAGTAGCCAACTTGTCCAATAGACAGATTCATGCAATCCCATAACTAAAATACAATCCTACATTGTTAAGTTTGCTAGGTCAGACTTTCAAAGAAACCATAAAATCTGAAATACATCGGTTCTAGAAATTAGAAAATACACAAAATGTACATAGATGGTCAACAAACTAATAAACAAGAAAAATTCAAAAGGAATCTCCTGCCTTTATCAAGTTCTCTTTCTCCTTTACTATATGATTAAGCACTGTCTATAGTTGTGGAATAAGTGCCCACACCATATACAGGACTAAAACATCATTGAGGCAAATGACAGATGGTATGAAGGGAGTGGTTGATTCTGTACAAAGGTTGAGTTTGAATATTTCTTTTGAGAACAAGTAGATTTGGGGAGAGCTATTTTTCCTGCAGTTTGAGAGATAATTGATCCGGGTTGGATTATCATACAATTTGTCATCTATCTTAGTACTTTCTGGGTGGAAAAAATTGGAAGTTAGCTTGCAGGGCCATTTTAGTGGCAGGTCCCAGTTTGGGAAATTGGGGTTCTGTTAACCCCTAGATTTTCACCCTTTAAAATCTTGAGGGATAAGAGCCAGCGTGCAGTATTTTGGCCGGCATACTGAGATTTTCCCAGAGTTTAGCACTTATGTTGAGCAGGAAGTTGGTTCCAACATAAGGCAGGTACATGATCGATACATGGTTGCTTGGTTCAGAGTCAGAGTTGACATAGTTTCCATGCATTTTGAGAGAGATGTATACACATAACAGGGGTTGCTAAAATTTAGGAGACACAGTTTGAGTGGGTCTCTTGGCAGTTTGGGACAGTTCTGAGCATACAGTATGAGTCCTTACAGGATTCTAGGCCCGATGACACTTTTCCTGGCGACATCCAGAAAATTTCTATTTTTAGCAGGATTTGCTCTAGGCCCCAGATTCAGATTCTGAGAGCGCATTATTGATCCTTGAGACATCCAGAGTCTTGGATCTTTTCGGGGATGATGTGGCCCAGTGTACTATTTTTAGCAGGTTGAGCATCAGGGCTCGCATGTCAGTTCTGATCACATATTCAAATACCTTGCAAAAAGATGAGATCAATGAGTATAAAGTCAAGAGTATTCGGACAACTTTCTATTTTTAGCAGTGTCTATTTTTAGACAGTGACATGTGGTGGTGGCCTCCCAGTCATCCTGGATGATGTGGACAGTTTCCTAAAATTCAGGAGCAGGATTCTATTTTTAGAAATTTCTATATTTAGCAAGTCCAGTCATCACCCATGCAGTGCCAAGTGRCACCCTCAAAGGTCGACATGTGGCAGTTCTACAGAATGATGAGGGTGCATATTCCCAAATATTCGAGCATCTGATGAATAATTAATAATTGGGAAGTGGGTCGCATGAGTTTAGCCGTATAATCCTCCTCACACTTGAGTCAACTGAACATCAAGTCATGTGTTGGCAGTTATTTTTAGCTTTCAACTACCTCTCAGACTACAGTTAACTTGGGTGCTTTTCTCACTCACACATCCACTTCTCTCTCTCCCTAAATGCGCCCTCTCTTCTCTCATGCATGTGGATGCATTCCTCGGTTAACTCTCAGCATGTCTCAATTACTTGGACTTGCAGTTATTTTTAGCCCTCTCATGCACCCATGTGCCTCACCTAATCCTCCTCACACTTGAGTCAACTGAACATCAAGTCATGTGTTGGCAGTTATTTTTAGCTTTCAACTACCTCTCAGACTACAGTTAACTTGGGTGCTTTTCTCACTCACACATCCACTTCTCTCTCTCCCTAAATGCGCCCTCTCTTCTCTCATGCATGTGGATGCATTCCTCGGTTAACTCTCAGCATGTCTCAATTACTTGGACTTGCAGTTATTTTTAGCCCTCTCATGCACCCATGTGCCTCACCTAACCCTTTTCTCACACTTAACTCTCCATTCACTCCCTTTCATGCTTCCCTAACCTATAGGGCACATTCATTCTCCTCTCTCCATGTACATTTACTCCATTCGAACTCATACTCTTTACCTACTTCTCTCCCACTTTAACTCACACTTTGCTTACCCTCTCCACGTGCTTCCATCATGCACCTAGTTTCTATTCATGGCCTTTCATGTGTCCTCTCTTCCTCCCTTGGGATGTACGCCCTCACTAGCTATATATTGGATGCTTGTCTTTGGTTATTGGTCGGTTCTTGCAATAGCAGCATAGTGTCTCTCTCATTCTCTTCTCTCTTGTTCTCTAGTCTAGTGGCTCCTCTTTGAGCAAAGTAGTCATTGTACCGATTGTAGGCTTGCCAAGTCTGACGCAAACATTCCTCTTGTAAGCTTCATCAATAAAGAAGTGTGTGTTTGTCTTCAATCCTCTTTCTTGGCGGTATTATGGTAAATTTGTGATCTGATATGTCATTTTCTGAACTGTTCATTATGATTAATTCTGATCTTTTTGAACAGTTTTCTTCTTCTTTCCAGTTTATTATAATTGTGCTAACCCTACAGGTTCCCTCCAAGCGTAGAAGATTGTTTTTCCTCATCGTTTTGGACTGCTTTTACACATTGACCAAGATGAACAGCTTGTTGTTTTGTAGGTTTTATACGCAGAAATCAGACTTAAAAACAGCAGCAAGGCGCTTCATTGTGCCTAGGGACTCCCCCAAAGGCTAGCAAGCACTAGCCCAAACGGAGAGGGGTTTCGCCAGTGACAATTTGGGGTCATTACTCCTTTAATTAGCCAGGTTTTCATCATTGTCCTAACACAATTATCAACTCAATTGGAGGGTGGAAATTTGTGCTAACAAATTGGCGTCGTTGTCGGGGAATACGCCAGCCTTGGTAAACGACATTCGGTGAGTTTTTATTTATTGTTTTACTTTATTTTGCTCACCTGGCATCTCCACAGGATATAGGGGCCACTTCACAGGGGACCATGCGCAGATCATCCTGGTTTGACCCCACATAAGGGATTTACCCATCCCTTAGTGATCCGGAACACCTGTTCTAGAATAATTCTTTTGTGACTCCTACAGTGAGTCATGCCCTCACAGTGGGTACAGTTGTTCTACAATCAGTCCAAGTATCTCTTCCATTTACTTCGTCAACTCCTAGAATTGCGGTAAGTACTTCGACACCTCAGGTATCATCTTTCCCTTCCTCGACCCCTTTGGTTATAGTTCCAAGTCCTAGCCCTTTGATTATTTCGAATTCATCATCTATTTCAAGTTCTAGTAGCATGGTTGGACAAGTGACTAGGTTTACATTTAATGCTTATGGTCCCTTAGACATGGTTGCTATTCCAGGGAAACCTCATGCTTTGCCTACTTCTAAGTTCTAACTATGTCAAAAAGTTGCCCAAGTTTCAGGGAAACAACGCCATCAATGCACAAGATCATATTGACCAATTCTTGAAGGTATGTGATGATGAGGGAGTTGAGCATGAGGATATAGCTATGAAGATGTTCAATGCTACTTTGGACAGAGAAGCACATTCATGGTACAAGAGTCTCCAAAACAATTCCATCAGAGGATTGAATCCATTCTTCGAGAAGTTCTTGGAGAGATGGGGCGACAAACAGGATACCTCTTTCCTTCTTAGAAATTTTATTGATCTTAATAAGAAAGAGAATGAAACTGTTTTGGAATTTAACACTCATTTTGCAAAAGCTTATCATAAAATTCCAACTACTCTTAGACCTAATGTTGATTTTGCTTTAATTTCATATTTAGAGAAGTTTGATGGAATTTTGGGTGTTTTGATCAGGCAAAAGGAGCTCGCCTCGCTAGATGTTGCATATCAAGTGGCCATTAAAACAGAGAAACACCTTTCCTTAGCCTCCAAAACACAAGCCCCACTTAGTTTGTTGCTTGACCCACAAGATAGGAGAACTTGTAACCCTCCTGTGCAAGCATTGCCTGAACCTAAGCAAGAAGAGGGAACCCCCAAAGATGCAACCTTTGGGTTAGTGAACGACTTGAGCAATAGGCTAGTGAAGATGGAAAAGATGCTCCAAAATTAGTTAGTTATCTCTCAGCCTAAACCCATCAACCAGAGGAGGCCTTACCAGTATCCCAAGAAGAATGAGGAGCCCAAACCCCCAGCTCAAGCACCCGGGACAAATTACATTGACTATGCCTCATCCCTTTTGTTTTGTTGAGCCTGTAACCTTCCTCATAGTGAATCCTCATGCGCTATATTTTCCCAAACATCACATGTTTATGAGCAGGGACAGGATCCATCTGGTAACCCAAATAACACTTTGAACATGGTGGTTGAATTTGATGCTTTCCATGCCTCAAATATTATTAAGGACAAACCTCATAGTGCCTTTCAAGTCCCACGAGATCAATGGAAATCCTTGCAGCATGAATTCCATACAGTTCCCACTTGGCCTATGACTGAGGAAGACATCCAGAGAGCTAATGAAGTTGCAGCAATCAGAGTCCCAGAGATCACACAGCAGTATACGCACAAAGGCAAAGCTCAAATTCCTCCATCATTCCCTAGAGGTGAAGTTTCTATTGCTCAGTTAAGCAAGAACCCCCCTGTTCGATTTGAGCCATCTCGTTTTTCATTAGAGAATGAACTTTCTGAGATTAGGATTCTTGTTCCTTTGAAAGAGCTAATTCACATGCCTAGTCACAAAGAGATCTTAGATAGGTTCCTAGGAATTAAAGGTGAGGTTAACCTGGCAAACGAGTGTCCGCAAGTTTTCCTTGGCCTTAGTAAGGTGAATAGTAACTCCACCCCTTTCTATTGTTCACTAATGGTGAATGATTTGATTTTCCGAAACTGCATGCTAGATTTCGATGCATCTAACAATATCATGACTCTTGAGGTCATGCATGAGCTTGATTACAGATCACCAGGCCTTGTCGGAATGTGCAAGCAGTAGATGTTAGGGAGGTGCCTTATTGTGGGGTTATCAAAGATTTACAGGTATGTTTGAAGGCAGCCCCCAAGAAGATGTTAGTCGTGGATGTACTTGTCATAGATTGTCCCACACAATGGAGTATCATCCTTTCGCGATAGTGGGCTGCAAATGTAGGGGGTTCCATGGAGATGGATTTATCTTATGCTGACATTCCCATCTCTCGGGTTGAAAAGGTAAGACTTTACAAGGAACAGAAAATGTTACACAATGTTGAGGATCCCCGAGTTAGAGACAACGATTATCTTTATCCTGACATAAGAGATCCAGAGTCGCAAGAGGCAGACTTGGGCACGTACATGCTTTAAGAGGCTCCTGAAACACCTATGCCTTTTGTACCAGAGAGTGAACTTGAGCATTCGCAAGTGTGGTCCTTGACTTTTGATGGTGCGAGTTCACGTCAGGGATCAGGTGCAGGGGAGGTCATCATTGCTCCTTCAAGTATGATATTTCCATTTTCTTCACGTTTAGAGTTTGATTGTACTAACAACATGGCAAAGTATGAGACTTTGCTATTTGGTTTGCGGAAGGCTAGGAAGATGGGTATCAAACTACTGAAGGTTAAAGGTGATTCTGAGCTTATCGTGAATCAGGTAACAATGAAGTGTGAAGCTCAAAACCAACCACTGAAAAGGTATAGATATGCAGTGTGGGATGAGATTGAGTATTCTGATGCATTTAACATTTCTCACATTGATAGGACTTTCAATGAAATGGTCGATTCTTTGGTAACTGTTGCTACCTTGTTTACACCTTGGATGACTAACCCTTACATTACACACTTAGTTGAGGTTTCTTTTCGTCCTCATGTTTCGGATAACATAGGCTCTTGGCAAGTTTTTGAAGATGATAGACATATTTTGAACTTTTTGAATTTCGTTAATGAGTTTGCTAATCATAACATTGATGAGATACAGGAGGGCGAGGAAGTCCCAATGATTCAATTGAAATGTAACAAAATTCCAAAGGGTTTAGTACCATTAGAACAATTATTTGATAGGTCAGATACTTTTCAAGGAACTAATAAATCTACCCTTGATGAAGAGGTGAACATTGGCAGTAAGGATACCCCAAGGATCATCAAAATTGGTAAGGCATGTACACCAGAAGAGAAAAGGAAGATTGTCACGTTGGTAAGAGAGTACGGGGATGTATTTGCATGGTCTTATGACGAGCTTAAGGCATATGACCCAAAGATCATTAACCATGCAATACCATTGCTAGAAGGCATCAAACCTTTTAGGCAGATATTGAGATACATGAACCCCAAGGTGGCGCCCACGATCCAAAAGGAACTCCAAAAATTGTATGAAGCATAGATCATTGAGCCAATCAAGTATTCTCACTGGGTAGCCAACTGTGTGCCGGTAAGGAAGAAATCAGGTGAGATTCGCATTTGTATTGATTTCAAAAATTTGAACCGTGCGTGTCTCAAAGATAACTACCCCTTGCCTAGCAAGGAACACATCCTTCAAGCAGTGACTGGATCAAGTATGATCTCTATGTTGGATGGTTTCTCTGGTTACAATCATGTATTGGTGGACAAGCAGGACAGGTATAAGAGAACCTTCATTACTACTTTGGGAACTTATTCATAATTTCATATATTTGTATGCCTTTCGGATTGATGAATGTTGGTGCAACTTTCCAATGTGCTATGGATTATGCTTTTTCGGATTATTTGTTTAAATTCATAGTAGTATATCAGGATGACTTGACTATTTATTCAAAGAATAGAAATGACCATGTTAATCATTTGAGAAAGGTTTTTGACAGGTGCATGTCTCTTGGTATCTCTCTTAACCCGAAGAAGTCGATCCTTGGGGTATTTGAGGGAAAGTTGCTCAGGCACATTGTATCCAAGGAGGGAGTAAGGATAGACCCTGAAAGGGTCAAAGGTATCATGGAGATCCCACTCCCATCTAGTCGGAAGGGAATCAAATCATTCTTCGGTAGGATCAACTTTCTGAGGCATTTTGTGCCCAACTTTGCAGAGATAACCAAGCCCATATCTGATATGTTGAAGAAAGATCATGACCTCAAGTAGAGTGACAACGGCCAATAAGGCTTTCAATGACATTAAACAAGCTTTGTGTCACTCAGTTGTCCTTATTAGTCCTGATTATGCTAAAGATTTTCAAATTTTCTCTTTTGCTTTTGATTCAACTATGGTTGTTGTGTTATTGCAGAAAAACGAGGATGGATTGGAGCAGCCCATAGCCTTCATGAGTAAGGCCTTGCAAGGAGTAGAATTGGACTACAAATCGATGGAGAAGCAAGCCTATGCTCTCGTGAAGGGGTTGGCCCACTTTAGGCCTTACTTTTGGAACTCAAGCATCATTGCCTATGTCCCCCACCCCATGCTCAAGGACATTTTGGTTCAAAAGGATTGTAATGGAATCAAGGGGAGGTGGATCACTAAGATTCAAGAGTATGACTTAGAAGTGAGGCCTACCAAGTTGGTAAGAGGCCAAGGTTTGGCAAGATTGATGGCGAAGAAGAACTTGGAGGCTATCGAGGATCGACAGGTAAGTGCTCAGGTAAATCTCTTAACCGATCCATTCAAGAGTTCAGATTGGTACCAGGATATCATTTTATATTTGGAAAATTTGTCATGTTCCTCTAACTTTACCAAGACGCAAAGGAGATCTTTGCAGCTTCGTGATGCCAAGTATTGTTTGTGGCAGGGACGATTAGGATGGAGGAATCCTAAAGGAGTGATATTGAGGTGTGTGGACTTGGATGAGTCCAAGGAGCTCTTGAAAGAGCTTCATTCTGGAGTGTGTGGTGGACATTTTTCTGCTCGAACCATCGCACACAAGATTATGCGCACAGGCTATTATTGGCCAACACTTTTTAGAGATGCGCAATCTTTTATTCAAGTATGTGAGGCATGCCAAAGATTTGAAGGCAAGTAGAAGCTTCCTACTTTGCCTTTGGATCCATTCATTGTGGAGGCTCCTTTCCAGCAGTGGGGCCTTAATTTTATTGGGCATTTTTCACAGAGTTCCAGTGCAGGACATACATGGATCCTAGTAGCCACCGATTATTTGACCCGATGGATGGAAGCAGTGTCGCTAAGGGCATCTTCCAGTGCTAATATTGTCAGGTTTTTGGAGGACAGTATCCTCGCCCGATTTGGTGTCCCACAGAAGATCACGACTGATAATACTAGTGTGTTCCGATCAGTTGAGTTACTGGCATTTTGTTCTAAGTATGGTATTACTTTGGACCATGTGGCCAATTACTACCCACAGAGAAATGGTTTAGCGGAATCAAGTAACAAAAACTTGATCAGGATAATCAGAAAGACAGTCGGGGACAACAAGAGAGCTTGGGACAATTGTCTCAAATTTGCTTTATGAGCAGACAGAATCACACGGAAAAAATCAACCGGTAGGAGTCCTTTTGAGTTGGTCTATGGATTAAATGCAATCTTGCCTATCAACATGAAGTTGCCTGCATATAAGCTATTAGGACAGTTTTCCACCAACAAGGAAACATTACATAATCGTATTGACGAGTTGGTGCAGCTGGAGGAAGATAAACTTATGGCCCATACACAGTTTACAGATTACCAAGCACATATCAAAAAGGTATTTGACAGAAAGGAAAAGAGAAAGAAATTTCAGGTTGGTAACATGGTCTTGTTGTGGGACAAGAAAAACGAAAAATCAGGTGACCACGGCAAGTTCGACAGTCTTTGGTTGGGCCCCTACATCATTGATTCATCAATAGGGCCTAACACATTTTAGCTGGCTGATTTGGAGGGTAAACTTATGGGGCTGCCTGTCAATGGGCAGCGCTTAAAGTTCTTTTTCCAATGAGGAACATAGTCCCAAACAATTTTGGTTTTTTTGGGGTAGTAGTTTAGAGTAGGTCCTTTCCTTTTCCGCACTTGTCATTTCAATAGTTTAGCTTGCTGATTTTTTACAGTTTTAGGACAGCAACTTACTTTCCCTTCCAAGTGTCTTTTATTTTAGTATTCACTTCTCAATCTTTGCATAAGTGTCGTTGATTTGTCCTTAGTAATATCAGCATGTGGTCAAGTCTTGTGCATCTTTCCTTTTCTTGAATAAATGGCTATCCATAACTGTTATTCTTGGGTCAAAATTTCAATGTCTATCTTTCACATGCCGAGCCTTTGTGTCTATCATTAGAGTGAGCCTGGATGGGGGTCCATTTTTCATTGTTCCCGAAGCATTGAGCCTTTACGATGGGTAGTTTGAGGAGACATAGGAGTTTCTTGAGTCATCTTATGTCTTGTCTCCTCATCTCTTATCATTGAGTCCTATGTTTTGAGTTGGTCATCCCCCCATCCAGCATAGGGATATGGTACCTGGTTCTTTCATCTTGATCTTCTTGAGTTATCACTTCGCGTTGAGGGAAGAGAGACATCAATGATCATTCCTCTTCTTTTCAGCAGGTCATCTTGTAGCAACGTTGACACATTATCTACATATGACCCAAAAGTAAAGCACCTTGGTAGTCGTTAGCCTCATTGGCTGTTATTTCACATCCGACAAGGTTGAGTATCATTGGGCCTTGATTGGATGATCCTTGTCACTGTTCGACTTCAGAACATTTTCACAGTGTCAGGTTGTGCTCGTACCTTAAGACCCATTGACATTATTGGTGGTGTTCCTTCACACTTCACAGGTGTTTACATTATTGACATTTGATGAAGTGACTCTCTCCCTTGTGTCGACATCAACACATTTACCACGGGGAGGAGTGTACATTATCGGGTGGTAGCAGATAGCGGATTTGGATGAGAACCCTTGGTTTTCAATTTTTCAGTGAGAGGATTATATACTTTGACTCCATGGCCCATTAGACAGGCTTTGGTACTACAAGTCAAGTTACAGGCTTTTCTTCATCAGCTTACAGGACCTCTTCTCCTCCCACACAATTACAGGGGTATTCTTTGTACACATTTCTTCAGTTCTCACAGGGCATCAGTTTGGTTGTATGTACACAGAGATTCTTACGGTTCTCAACATCCCACAGGGGGATCCCGTCCCCTTGAGTCGCCATAGTTAACACCTAGATTTTCACCCTTGAAAATCTTGAGGGATAAGAGCCAGCATGCAGTATTTTGGTTAGCATACTAAGATTTTCCCAGAGTTTAGCACTTATGTTGAGGAGGAGGTCGGTTCCCACATAAGGCAGGTTGTAATGTTCTTGACTTGGCTAGTCTAGGAAACGTTGCTAATGTGTGTGTAGGATCAATGGTTTACAACATACAAATGATCATACAAATAATAAATGCGACAAAGGACTGCAAAGTTTGTATTATGATATCTCTGTGGATTACAAAATGGCCGAATGTGGCTGAATAAACTGACAATACTCGACTAGATCAACAGACAAAGGATCTTAGCCGGAATACAAATAAGCAACTAAAAGATAATACCCGGAATATGGGAGCACTGCGGAATCAATGGATGCGCTGGGATTATGGCAGCTCTGACAGTAACTGCTGGAAGTCTGGAAAGTTCTCCCTGGGAGCTATACTTCTCGGAATGGCCTGGAAACTGTCCCAAATGATGCGCCATGCTCTAGTCCTCAGTACTGGTATCTGTCGGACCCCTCTGTTGATGAATCTGGACCCCAGATGGATACCCCTGGGGGAATGTGCCCCTCTTCTTCTGGCAAAATGTGTCCTAGTGATTCCATCGTCGAAATTGGACGATATATGTCTCAAAACGACCGCCTTGGTCTACTGGGAAATGGATCGGAAGGGTTTCCCTGAATCTGGTCTGATGCTCGCTCTGGAACCCCAAATGTGTCCGCCAAAAGTGTCGCACGTCCAAGTCTGGAAGATGAGTCCCAGTTGATTCCTCCATCGGAATCTGATGAGAAACCAGGCAAAAGATGCACCTTGCTCTCCTCTCAAATGGGTCGGAGGGAAATCTCGGAATTCTCCCTGGATGGGATAAGTCGACTAAAAACCCTCTCAGAAGCTGCGCCCTCACTCTGGATTAATGCGCCCTTGATGTTGAACACTATGTAACTGTCGTTGAATAATGATGGAAGACCTTAATGATCTTCCCGATGACTAGGGTGTGTCTCTCAACACCGAAATCAGCCACTGGTGTCTTCCTCCTGGAATCCACTGAACTATCTCTCCTGAGATGCACCTCTTCTCCTCAATGACAAGTCATAATCTGCATAATAATGAATTAGGTCGCTGACCCTTCCTTTATAGCTTTCCAAAACCCTAAATCATGCTAAAACCCTAATTCACTGTTGACTTCCAAAACCCTAAATCATTGTTGAAACCCTAATTCACTGTTGACTTCTATTTTTAGCTCATAATGACTTAAAAGCGCTTTTAACCCTTTTTAGTTCAATGTCACTTTCTGAATATAACACCTGTGACTGGAGTGACCTCTAGTAACCCTATTTACCCCTCTTTGGCCCTGGCTATAGTCTAACGGGGCGGTTTAGACCATTAAACCTCCTCTCTGGAGCTCCTATTGGAAAGGGACATTACACAGGTACATGATCGATACATGGTTTCTTGGTTCAGAGTCGAAGTTGACTTAGTTTCCATGCATTTTGAGAGAGATGTATACACATAACAGGGGATGCTGAAATTTAGGAGACACGGTTTGAGTGGGTCTCTTGGCAATTTGGGGCAGTTTTTGAGCATATAGTATGAGTCCTTGCAGGATTCTAGGCCCGATGACACTTTTCCGACCGACATCCAAGAAATTTCTATTTTTAGCAGGTTTTGCTCTTGGCCCCAAATTCAGATTCTGAGAGCGCAGTATTGATCCTTGAGACATCCAGAGCCTCTTGGATCTTTTTTGGGATGATGTGACCCAGTTTACTATTTTTAGCAAGTTGAGCATCAGGGCTCGCATGTCAGTTTATTCGGATCCCTTCCGAAAAGATGAGATCAATGAGTATAAAGTCAAGAGTATTAGAACAACTTTCTATATTTAGCAATGTCTATTTTTAGACAGTGACATGTGGCAATGGCCTCCCCATACAATGCCAAGTGGCACCCTCAAAGGTCGACATGTGGAAACTCTACGGAATGATGTGGCATCCACCTAGAACAAGCTAGAAGGAGCTGCAAAATTCAGAGCATGGAAGACAAGGATTGACCTCATCCTTGCCAAGAACAAAGTTCTAGATATCGTGAAGGGCAAGGTCGTGGAACCACAGTTTGAAGCAAGAAAAGAGAAGGAACCTCAAAATGTTGCAGCAATGGAGAAGTTCAAGGACAATGACATCGATGCCATGAGTATCATTGTGGATGAAGATTTTTCCAGGTCCTAATACGCTGCCATATAGGTCTGTCTTTGACCGCAAGATGGCTCTAAGTTTATGTTGTCACACACTTGTTTGTTGTTGTTTTATATCAGCAAACAGATCAAGAACTTCACTACTTTTCTGTTACGGTTACATAGGCTTTTAGGTGCTCTAGCATGTAGTTTTAGTCACCAACAAGTTAGCACATGCATACCATAAAATATATAACACACCTCTAGATGTTTACTACTGAAATAATGTTGTTCTAAACTCTAGCATACATGAAAATGAACACAGGTATTTTTGGTCAACATGACCCTGGAT
>SNQJ01S0005315.1:83637-94181 GCA_010110895.2 Picea sitchensis
AAGGAAGGAGTTTCCTACACTGGAAGAACTTTGGACTTGTTGTGCACAAGAAGAGACAAGGATAAACTCAAAACGAAGATCTCAAAAGGAGGATGCTCAAACCTATGCAACAAAATTCAAGAGACATTAAGGTAAGAAAAGATTTGGTTCAAGAAAGAAATTCAATCATAAGAAAGATATGTCAAAGGTACAATGTTTTGGATGCCATGAATATGGCCACTACAAAAGGGATTGTCCTAAACTAACAAAGAAAATAAAGGAAGAACACCAAGCATCAGCTGCTAATGATGAAGTACCTTCAAAGAAAGCCAAGCATGAAGAAACTTAATTCTTCTACTAATAAGCTCTTGCAGGATCTCTTGAAGACACCATGAGACTAATCGATAGTGGAGCTTCCAATCATATGATAGGTGACCGTAAAAATTCTCAAGCATGAATAAAAAGAAAATCTCTCATAGAGTGGAACTTGGAGACAAGAACTCTTATGCAGTCAAGGGAATTGGAAAAGCCTCTATCAAATTGGAATCAAGTAACAATGTTCATCTTAGCAATGTTTTATATGTTACCGGTTTGAAAAAGAATTTATTATATATTTCTTGCTTGGAAGACAAAGGAGATAGAACAGCCTTTGTCGATGGAAAAGTTTTTGTATGGTCTTAAGATTCAAAATAGAAGATGCTAGAGTTATTGGGATTCGTGAAGGAAGATTGTATAAACTCCTAGATCAGAATGTTCAAGCTCTTGTACATGATGAACTCAATCCTAGTAAGTTATGGCATAGAAGGTATGCTCACCTTCATTATCAAGCATTGCCATCTCTAAAACAGATGGTTGTAGGCATATCAAAACTACAATCAGTACACGAAGGCGTTTGCAGAGGATGTGCACTTGGGAAGAATATTAAGAAGCCATTCCCAAGCAGTGAGAATAGATCCAAGGAGATCTTAGATCTGATACACTCAGATGTATGTGGTCCGACGCCAGTGAAATCTCTAGGAAGCTCTCTCTACTATGTAACATTCATCGATGACTTCTCACGAAAAACCTAAAAGTACTTGTTGAAGACAAAGGATGAAGTATTTAGCAAATTCCAAGAATTCAAAACTAAAGCGAAAAACCTGACAGAAAAGAAAGAATGGAAGGAAGTTATGATGGAAGAATGTCAATCCATCATGAAAAATGATGTATAGGAAATTGTGCCTAGACCTAAAGGAAAGTCTGTAGTAACTTCAAAATGGGTTTACAAGATAAAGCATGCAGTAGATGGGAGTATCGATAAATACAAGGCAAGATTCGTGGCTAGAGGGTTCTCCCAGTAGGAGAGAGAAGACTGTGATGAGATGTTTGCTCCAGTTGCCAAATATACCTCTATTAGAGCCATCATATCTCTTGCAACATCCATGGGTTGGAGTTTACATCAGATGGATGTAAAGACCGCTTTTCTCAATGGAGTAATTGACGAAGAAGTATACATAGAGAAACCTCAAGGTTTTGAGCTACACCCAAGAGAAACCCATGTATGTATATTGTAGATTAAAGAAGGCCTTGTATGGACTCAAGCAAGCTCCAAGAGCTTGGTATGCACAAATTGGTAGTTACTTGACGAGACTTGGATTTTTCAAGAGCTATGTTGATCCAAACCTTTATTACAAGGTTGTGAATGATGCACCTGTGATCCTGCTACTATATGTTGATGATTTGTTTCTAACAGGTGCATAGCCTCTCATTATTCAATGTAAGAGGGAGTTAGCCTCTGAATTCGATATGAAGGATCTTGGTCTCATGCATTATTATTTGGGACTAGAAGTATGGCATAAGCGTGGTGAAATCTTCCCGAGGCAATGGAAGTATGTTGTAAACATCCTTCAGAAGTTTGGGATGATGGATTGCAAATCCATGGCAACTCCCATGGTGACAGATCTGAAGAAGTTGAGAGACTCTGATTCTGATCCAGTAGACTCGTCCCTATACCGACAGTTGATTGGCTCATTGATGTATTTGGTTAATACCCGACCGGACATTTGCTTTGTTGTGAATACGTTGAGCCAGTTCCAGGTGGAACCTAAGCATGAGCATTGGATAGTTGCAAAGAACATTTTTAGATATCTTTGTGGAATGCTAAATTACGGTTTGAGATATGCCTCAAACAGTGACGTATGGTTGCATGGATTTACTGATTCAGATTGGGCAGGGAGTGCAAATGACAGAAAGAGTAGTTCTAGTATATGTTTGAGTTTGGGCTCTGTTATGATATCATGGGCTAGCAGGAAACAGAAGTCTGTTGCACTCAGCACTGCAGAAGCAGAGTATATTGCAGCTTGTGATGCTTGTAAGGAAGCAGTATGGCTCTGTAAGTTGGTTTTTGGATTATTTGATCAAGTGTTGGAAACGACCGTGATATATTGTGATAATCAGAGTTGTGTGAAGCTTTCAGAGAACCTTGTGTTCACTGACAGGTCAAAGCACATTGAGATAAAGTACTATTTTATCCATGATAAAGTCAAGAGGGGAGAAGTGATTCTCCAGTACATCTCTGCCAATGAGCAGAAAGTTGATATTTTGACGAAGCCTTTGTCCAAGATAAAGTTTGCATACTTGAGGGACAAGCTGGGACTCGTGGAGATTGCTCCCTTGGTTGAAAGGGAGGAGATGACTTCCTTGGTTGGGAGGGAGTGTTGATATATGGCATCATGGATAGTCAATGTGTTGGTGGACAGACATTCTCCAGGCGGAGAATGGTCCAGGAAGAACAGATTGCAGGTGGACAGACATTCTCCACGTGAGAATGGTCCAGGTAGACAGATTGTTGACGTATCATGGACTGGTATTTTCCTAAGGCACAGATTGTGGCCCGATTAGGAAAATGGTCCAGGACCAATATTCTCCTGAGGCACAATTAATGGCCCGATCAAGTTGAATAGTCCGCCCCCTAAGGACATGGCGTCCCGATTAGGGTGGTTGATACGGGACCGATATTTTCTAAGGCACATATGGGTAGAGATTGATCTTTATGGTACATATGGTGACCCGATTAGAAAATAGTCTGAGACTGACATTCCTGTAGGAATGGTCTCTATAGCCCATGGCGTGGATTTCAGCATCTGGGAGAACTGACATTCTTCTAGGACGTATGTCCAGATTAGAAGAATGGTCCTTGTAGCCCATTGCGGGGTATTTAGCATCTGTTGGGATAGTCATTCTTCTAGGACATATGTCCGGATTAGAAGAATGGTCCCTGTATCACTCTGTTGAGTGAGTGACTTATGTGAGACACTCTGTTGAGTGCGTTGAGTCCAGCACATGACTTATTCAGCATCATGCTCAATTACTCAGATGGAGTATGGCCTCGAGAGATAATGCAGACGATGATATGATTTGATGCCAAGAGAGTGTTGTACTACATGGTGAAAGCCTGTGTAGCTATTAGTTGATTGCAGTGGAGACTGTATGTCTCTGAACAGTAGCTATGTACTACTGTGGTGGATGTGTTCCACTGGTAGTGACTGTGTGTCACTAGATAGTAGTTGTGCGCTACTAGGAGTGGTTGTGTACCACTGGATAGCAGTTGTGTGTTGCTATGGATCGACATTGTTGTGGTCTATTGAATGGCATTGTAGTAAACTATGTGCTACTACCTGATTGCCATGGAGACTACCAATAGTGTTGGAGGTGATTGCCAGCTAGATGGACAGTGATGATGATGCTTGTGACTTGATCTGCGTGATCATGAGATAGACTATGTGGCTATGATGATGCTACCTATAGAATGGTCTGCAAGACTATGTGATCCTTGCCCCTACCATGTGAAATGGATGGATGTGTTTGAGACCATTACAGTTAATACCTCCCTAACTAGGAGGGAGTGTTGATATAATGGTAGTTGCGGGAGGTATCAACCTCCATGTGCAACCTCTAACTAGAATAGAATATTCCGGAAGCTAGAGAAACCCTAAACAGATGTGTGAGAACCCTAGAAGACAAGTCGGCTCAATAGAATAAATAATATTAAAGTATTACCCTCCAAAAGGAGAAGTCGCCCTAGACAATTGACAAGGAACACTATAAATAGAGGGCACTTGAGTTCATTTGCACACACTCTCTCACTCAAGATAAGTGGTGCGCAAGTTTAGAGGAGCGCAACTGCAACGACTGCAATTGGGAACTGGTTTTTGGTCTGTGGTTTGGGACTTTATGCTTGGTGTTGTTGATTTTTCAATAAGCAAGGCTTAAGCATGAAGTTCATTCCATTTTAGCATTTTACTTAAACCATAAACAATTTGTTGCAGCAACCAAGATCACAAGAAGAAACACTATGCACAAGTACACAAGAAGTATCCTGGGAAACCCTTCTACACAAGGGAAGAAAACCCAGCCAATCCTTTGCTATATTCTTCAAGAGAAAGACCTCCACCACCATAAAGACTTAACACACAAGAGGGTGCTCACAAACCCTAGAAGACTAGCGCCCAAGAGAGGTGCGCACTTTTCCCAAGAACAAGTGTTTGCTGAAATTTCCAAACTCACACTTGTGATATGATTCCTCAATGGGGAATTTTACCTTTATTTATACTAGACTGAATCTGTCAACAGTAGTGTCTATTGGCACAACCGGGCCGACCTCAATAACTTAAAATATAATTAATAATTTCCATATTAATTATCTTTTACATTAAGGTGGGGCCGACATGTAACCTTTACATTACAAATAGGGTTACAGGTAAGTCTGATTCTTGAACAATATAGCAAGGGATCTCATACGCCCACTAGTGCTCAGCCACTAGGGTCACATCCATCTGTGCTCAGCCACAAGGATGTCCACATCTCTATCTCACTGCGTCTCACAGGAGAACCACACTCACTAGTGCTCGGCCACTAGGATCACGTTCACCTGTGCTCATCCATAGGCACGTCCAACTCAGTAGATCTTCTTTCTCACTGCATTACACAGGAGAGTCATATGTAGTTCATCATCTCAACTCTCTACTCAGAGGAGGCTAATACATCGTTTCATCTCTGTCTCAGAACGATGCACCCAGCTCATGGGATTTCACACGTTCACCTGTGTTTAGCCACAAGCGCGTCCAACTCAGCAGATCTTCTTTCTCACTACATTACACAGGAGAATCATCTGGAGTATCATCTCAATTCTCTGCAAGGAGGAGGCCAGCACAACGTTCCAGTTCTGTCTCAGATAGGAACCACACACCCAACTCAGGGGCTCTCTCTCATGTCTATGTCCTAGAGGATGTCTCACGCAGATGTAATCATCAACAGGTGCACTATCTTTGGAGAAAGGTGCACTCTCTCATGGTTATCCGTTGGGTCTAGTGTTGCTTCCAAAATCATTCTATCTGTCAAAGATTAAGGTGCTCGGGGGTGGTTACGTGCCTATGGTTGGGTGACAATATTGTGATATTGTTTATGGTTAAACGAGCACATCAAATATTTTAACAATGTGCACATGCTCCAAACTTTTACTTGTTGCATGACTCCTTTCCAGCGAACGTTTGCACACGTAGAATTGTCGTGCTTACTTGGGCTTGTCTCTGACTGCTTTTGACAATGGGCAGCTGGCTGTTGTGTATCGGTTACAGTTGTCATCTGGATCATTTGTAGAGTCCAGCCATGGCGCCCAAATATTTTGGCTTGAATTTTATTTGATTCACAGGTTCATTCTATGCCATTTTATTTTATTTGTTAAGAATTGAGCACAAGCAAGACGAGACAAGAAATGGCAAAAAAGGTCTTAAGCCATTTTAATGCCCAATCTATTTAGATGTCTGTACACACACACCAGTCTCCACTTCTCGCTGGCTCTCTAAATTATATATTCACCATCCACCAAAATAAGCATTGTTTTGTGCATCCAACGCACCAGGTCCAGCAAACCTTCAACTTCGATCTAGAAAACTTCTCTCAAAAGATTGATGTGACTTGTGTGGGACTGAATAGATTTTGCTGTAAAGCGATCCCAGGTGCTGGCAAATCGCTGGTTCTGAGATCAAATGCACAGATCGCTGGAGGATTCACAGAGGATGTGGGAACAAGAGACTTTAGATTAGATCGCTCTGTAGATATTTTCAACACCCGATTCACGGTTTGAATGCAATCTTGGTCCATTTGGCTCAGCTCCTTCGTGCATTCCGATGAATCGTGAACCCTCAGAAGCGTGATCTAATTCAGATTTAATTTGGAGTAAATCTATGTAGCAGATCTAGAACTCGATCTACATAAATTATCGCTGCAATATCAAGCTACCAGATATGGAGAATTAGAGAGTTGAACGTGCAAACAAATTCATACAACAGTCTTTTAGAGCTCCGCATCTTGAACTACACTGAGGTTTACAAGAAACCATTTGAGGACTAGATCGATCATTCAAGTAAAATGCCAAGGACACACTCTTTTAGAATTTCAAAGTCAAGATTAAAAAATAAATCATTGAACAGATCGACTAGGTAGATCCGATCAGATCCAGAATTTGGATCTGGGAAGTTGACTTAAACAAACTAGATCGCACATTAGTTCTTAGAAACCATAGTGCCGAGTAGATCAAATAAATTATTTGCGTAGAAATGTTCACAATTTTCAATGGAAAAATACAAATAAAAAATACCAAATCTCATCGCAAAACAGAATTCCCAGATATTTGATGATTAATGACCATTTCTCGTCTTTTTCCATTGCATTATTCCATGGAGCAGTTTCATCACCATCGCTTCATCATTGGCTCTTCAATAGCCCTCCCATGGAACACAGATTCATGGGTTTCTTCAGTCCTCTTGCAATGTAAGCCTTGTTCACCATCCTTTGTAAGGAGTCTTCTTTCATGGTGGGGTGATTAATGCACTCCTTTATCTATCTCATGGATTACTACCATGTGGAAACTACCAGGCCCCTTAAGACTCAAGGATGCTCTGATACCATGTTAAGAATTGGAGCACAAGCATAACATGACAAGAATTGGCGAAAAAGGATTCAAGGCATTCTGATTTCCCATTGTATTGAGCTCATGATGTGAATTTATAAACAGGATTTAAGCCATTCTGATTTCCCATTGTATTGAGCTCATGATGTGAATTTATAAAAAGGATTTAAGCCATTCTGATTTCCCATTGTATTGAGCTCATGATGTGACATTCTGATTTCCCATTGTATTGAGCTCATGATGTGAATTTATAGTGCATAGACTGACCAGATCTAGATCTCACTGACAACTCATCAGTGGATCATGACAACACCTCATGAATAGACGAGATTTACAACTCATATCAATGTGGTCTTGGACTTTATGATTGTCTAGGGACTCACAGTCTAACATGGAGGTCTTGTAAAGTCTCAATTTTTGGACAGTGCTGATAGCACTTGAGGAATGTATTTTTCTTTCATCTCGAACAAAAAACACGATTTTTTCCTTGTAAAAAAAATGGTGGAGTTTTGATTCCCTCATCCAACTTAATGCACTCACCCTGCTTTGCCTATCACAGATACCTGCCTGCTAAATCAAAGTTCGAATGAATATCAACAGTAAAATCTTGACAACCAATTAAATAGGGAGAATTCCATAAATATTGTGAATAAGACTATATGTAGAGTGAAGTTCTGTAACAAGTACAAATTCCCGGTGACTAGGCCATAGTTTTCCATTCATCCATTCACAACAGGGTGCACTATACCAATCACAAGAAAATGGATAATTTTGAAGTTCAAACCCATTTCTCACCAGCTCAAAGCAAAAAAAAAAAAACAATCTAAGGGGAGTTTCTCATTATCAGTAGCAGGGCCACACAACCCTTCTAAGCATTAAATGGCATCAGCTTTGCTTCATTTTAATCAATGAGGACAAGCCCCATTTGTTGTTTTGGTTAAGGATCCATATCCATGTGTACAGTTTCGAGTTCAATAGTAGCATAACACAATTCATTGAGCAAATGTTTTCATTGTTGGGAAATGATAAATCGTTGCAGCAAACTCTTTGATAGGGTGATGTTAATGTGTGCCACTAAGAATTGGCTGCTAATCCATGCATCTTACTTTCAGATTCTTGCTACTTGCAAATCAAAAGTACTTAGTTGTGGACATTTATTGGTGACAAATACAAACATTGTTATGGTTGTTTTCTTGGTTGTAACAAAAATTTCCACCCTAATACCCAAATTCCAAACCCTTCCTCAAGCACAGTATTCTTGCCAAGGGGGAGCCCAGAGAAGGGTCAGTTGATGTATTCCAAGAAAGCGGTTGCATCCTTAGTATTCCACACCATGAAAATCCCTCATGAAGGAGAACAAGTGCACTCTCGACGCACACATGTTCCTCAAATAGGCATGTGGGTGGCACATATGTTCCAAGAACAAGTGCACAGCCGCCTGCTAGAAAGGGATTTCAAAGGTTTCCTCACCAATTAACTGGAACATCTGACCATAATGATTTGGATGAATATTAAAGACCTCAATGACATTGTCTTTTGTTGTGACTTACAAGCAGAAATTACCAATGTTCTTAACTATTAGGATCATCAATCTTGACATTCACAATATAACCTTGCAATTATAAAGTCAACCATAGTCAAACAAAGTCAAATATGGTCAAACATAGTCAACCATGGTCATTTACATATTCATCGTACCATCCCCAAGGTCAATCGACTTGTCATAAATGCTTGCATTCATCAAATTTGATGACGAGGTTTGTATCTCACTAAGGACACATTCACCTTACTATCTATGTAATCAAAACTTACAAACAAATGCAATTTGACTATAGCTAGACAATTCAACATTCCTCACATCCCCGATTCCAAGGTATCATACATCTTGTCGACAAGGTCTTTGTTCAATGGTAGAGCAAGGGTGTTTCATACCCCCACACCAAGGTTCAAACCCCCTCGAGACATGTTTCACCCCTCATGTGTTGTCTCACCCATGGACCATTTCATGTGGCTAAGGCCAAGTGCAAGTTCTAGGGGATTGTGTGGTAAACTCACTATTGTAATACTCCTAGAAAGGGGAAGGGCATGCCTGCCACAATGGTAGTTGAAAGCATATTATAAAATTAATAATAATCCTGCAAAGGACAATGTGGATTCCTCTTTAAAAAATATGGATGCCAGGGATCTAGAATCATGCCACCATCTAGATTCAAAAGGAAAATGAGAAAACAAAAAAATTATTCATTATTAAGAATAGTTTGCCCCATAATCCAAAGGGAAAATGCAAGGGTAATAGCTCAATAAGATCTAGCCTAATCATTTTTGGATATGGAATTAAGTTATGCATACACACTCGTAAACACAAATATGTATCTATGCATCTGTATACATATGTACAAACACTAGGATGAACCCATAGCAGCTTGAAGGAATGGATATGGTTGGCAGTAGAACATGGGCAAGAGATGGAAGCAAGTAAGCAAGCATGAACATATTTAAGCACACCAGTAGACAAAATGCATGTGTATGTAATACAGAGTTGCCACTATTCATCACAAGCACCCATATTAATTAGAGAAGGAAGGAGAGAGAGTATCATTGTGAAAAGAAATCTTAGCATAGGGATATATATACCATTGCAATAAGATAGTATTGTAGACATCATAAAGATAACAAACACAAGACCAAGATGAGCCATAAGGCATGACATTGAAAGCCAAATGGCCCACAACTTTAGTACCGGACTGAAGGAGGATGCTATCACATCAACCAACTTCTGGATTAGCAAATCTTTTAGTGCAGCTTGTTATAGCACAAGTTGTAGGTTGGGAAAAGCCCGACCCAACCACAAAGCAAGTGCTACAACTTGGGTATCCTGCACCCAATGTCACCTCGATGTAGGTCTCGCACTTCAAGGGTGACTAGGTCACTCTAGGGAGGCGATCCCAATGACCCTAGGGGGATTGAGATGGAGATGGAGAGAAATGGAAGTGAAGCCCCTAGAGGTCAAGTCTAAGTGGAATGAAAGGTGGGAAGAGATGCCTTGTAAGTCAAGCGATTGTTGCCCCACGGGTATAGTACTTCTCTGGATGATTGTACCTGCCCAAGACACAAGAAAATCCAACTTGCAATGATATATGTTAATATGGATCAGCAAGTTAAGCTTATTGTCCCTAATTTGCAGCAGTAGATGACAGTTTATATCAGCAAATAAAGCATCTAAATCAGCATACAAAAATCTAAACTAGTTAAGTAAATCAGCATCAAGATTAGCAATGAATATAGGCTGAAAAATGGCACTTAAGAGGCAAGAGAAGATGGTTGTTGTAAACATGTATTTTCTGCAGAAAATTGCAGCCTTGTGGCTGTAGCTTTCAGTCACTTATATCAGCAAATTACGCCATCAAAATATGCCAACAGTTAGCCCAAAATATGCGCCCTAGCTAGTAGAGTAAGTGAGCAAAATTTAGGAGCTAGTCTAAGGTTAGTTTAGGAGTTATGGCTAGTAGTTTATCTAGGTTAGATCAACCCTAATGGTTGTAGGTTAGGGTTTGTAACAGCAAGCAAAGTAATGGGAGAGAGGGGACACCCTAGTAGGGAAAGACTCCTCTCAATG
>SNQJ01S0005315.1:105751-140751 GCA_010110895.2 Picea sitchensis
GAGAGCGAGCCCTTCTAAAAAGAGAACAAACAGTGCCAACAGCACAAGGTCGAAGCTCGTCCTCATACACGTGGAGCAGAGATACCTCGGGTTGACCAGGTGGCACGAAACACGAGCAAGACACCTTGTCCGAGGCAAAACGGTGGTTAACGACATTTCCAGCGCCATCATTTCACGAGGTGGTAAGACGGAAAGCAGTCCGTAACCCAAGCTTCAAAGGATGGCGGAAGAGGTGTGGGAAATCCAGCCCGTGCAGCAAATTCGTTCCCTTGACGTCGGTCGCACCCCCAGTATCGAGCTCATGGCACTCGATGGAACAGGGCGCAGGAAGTCTCCCTTGAGCGCGCAGGTAAGTACGCCATATTCATTACCAACCCCATGGGAATTCATGATGTCGTCCTTGCCCAGAATCTGGATTTTATGGGAATTCCCCTTCGCTTCTTCTCCACCCCCGACCCAAGTTCTGTTTATTCTCTCCTCACCACCCCTGCGTTATCTCTGGACCTCGCTCTGTGCCTCTTGGAGCCTCCCTCCCTCTCAGAATTCTAGTTCCGAACCTTTTCTTCCGGCGCCCGAGACTTTGGAGCCTCTCCAAGGACTCACAGAGCCCCCAACTCGCCCTCATAATTTTTTAGTCCTCCCAGGGGCAGCGTCACCCTTAAGCCTCTCTGTTCAACCCCCTTTTCGTCGGCCTCCCTTGCCCCTTGTGATTTCCCTTCTGCAATCTAACGCCACCTCTCCCCATTCACGGAATTCCCTTAGCCACCTACAGAAAAACTAAGGAATTGTCAGGACTGACTATTCTCCAGTGCACAGAACAATGCAACATGGAAATGAAGCTCTGGAAGACTCGGGAAGCTAGGCAGAGGAAGCTTGGGAAGATGATTGCGGCGGATGTAGCAGCATCAGAGTTCAACTGAGCGCAATGAATGCCAACTGAGCCTTTGAGTTGGAAACACTATCCCAACACAGATTCCTGATTGGAAAACTGCAGGATGAAAGTGAAGCCCAATGCAGTCAAATTGAAGATAATTGCCTGAAGATGGAGATGTTGCAACGAAGACTTGAACAACTAGAAGGCACACAGGGCCCTCCAAGCAACCCGGGGGAGCAGCAGGGGAATTCACGGCACGCTTATTCGAACTCGATCAACCAAATCCTGGATCTGAACGAGCCACACCCAGAGAACATGGAGGACATGCAGCATATCAAAACAGAAAAGGGTAACTAAAAATCCATAATCTTCATGTTTTATCGAATAATATATATAAATGGCATCTTTTTCCGGAGCTACCCGGGGAATTCGACTTTCAGAATTTTTGAAAAGAATGGGGGATGCTCTAAACTTTGTTCCAATTTAAATCCCCATTTTTGTAAAAGCCTCTCTTTAAGAGGGAAAACTCGACGGTCTATACAGACCCCTTTTTTGTAAAACCAGTAGATTCTTCCACACAATTAATATAATTTATGCCAATTTCTATTAAAAATATATATTTAAATGTTATTAATATTATTATATTATAATATTTAAATGTTATTAATATTATTATATTATAAAGAAGATTAATTTAGAAATATTTTTGAATATAAATTGCATGAAAGTTAGAAGATAAAAACCAATGAATTGGATTAATAAATTTAAAAAAAAATAATTATTATTATATATATAATATAATAGATTTATTAATTAAGTCAAATAATTAACAAGAAAAAGTTACACTTAAAATAAAAATAAAAATGTGATTAAAAATTCTAATATATTAATTAAAAAATATATTTAATTAAAAAATAAAACATTATTAAATTAAATTTAAATATATATATATTATTAAATTAAATTTAAAAAAATAATAATATAATAATATATATATTATTAAATTAAATTGATGTTAAGTCATTATTATATTAAATTGATGTTAAGTCATAATGATAATTTTAAGGCATGAAAAGAGATAAAGATCTTGCCTTGGGAGGAAGTAAACACCTTACATGACGTCCGTTCCCAAGGACGTACAGGGTATGAAACTTAATGGCGGATCCCAAAGAAGTGCAAGGAGATGCAATGGCTTCCATTAAAAAAGAAAAAGTTCTCAATGCGAAGAAGACTTAGTTAATGCGTCGTAAAGGAAAGGTGTACGTGAGCTTATTTACATTAAACAATTTTTCAATCCCAAGATTTGCGTCGTCAGTTCTACAATAACACCTTAAACCAATCAACCAATGATATGTATGAAAGATAAATATATTTAAAAAAATTAATAATAAAATTAAATATATAATATTAAACTATAGAAAATTGGTAATTTTTTTTAGGTTGACTAACAACTAATAGATAGTCAACACAAAACTCATTGCTATATACTTAGCATGTCGGCACGTATAATAAGCATAGAAAAAGGATTTTATGGAGGGCATTAGGATCGACATTTTCATATTAAGGGTTTAAATAGGGACCTGTGATTTCCCACGACATATTAATCTCTATCCAAGATCGGCCTCACAACCTCTAATTTGTTCACTTTAACTCTTCATTTGTTTGTGGATTTTGTGGGTGTAAGGCATTTTTAGGGAAATGGCCACAATGAAAATCACAACCTTAGAAAACATCTGTACCAAAACCACCTACTTTTCCAAACTTTGGCACTCATAAAGTTTAGCAATGATATTCTCTGATTTTTCTAATATACAAGGATTTTTTTTTTTTTTTTGGTTACTCTCCAAATTTTTGGGTAGTTTGGCCCACTTTGTTATTAGTGCCTCTAAGGGATTATATAGTTATTCACGAGTCAATTTATATTAATTTGTTTATGTCATAAGTTTTATTATGTTTTGAGTATGTAGGTTTCCACAGTTAATCATAATGCTAAAAAAAAGTTTTGAATCAAAACTATGTGTGTAGTTTTTGGACTTTTCAAAAACTCACAATTTTGATTGAAAAGTTTTTCCAGCATTTCATTATGTTTTTTTTATAATTTGTATTAATTTATCTTTTCATAAAATATAAAGTTATTTTTTATTTTATGGAATTCATTTATGATTCGTTCATATATCATGATGGAACAATATTACCCTTAGTGTATTTGCATGTTTCCATTGTATTTATCCATGTTAAAAAATAATTTTAAAAATTATATGACAAACACGCAATACATTGTATTTATTATTCCCAGGCAGCAGGGAATATAGTATTGCAAAACCACTTTATAGTTTTTGTTATTTCAAGTTGACGGCCATCATTGTAGTCAATGCCTCTACAGTCAATGTCCTCATCCTGTTTACTACACCTGTGTCAACTTCTGCTAGTTCAACATAACATCCTACATGCACCCTCCACCTGTAATGGCATATGCATCTACCTGGAAATGTATATAGTTGTATCAGTCTATGTTTCTCTTCTTCTCCCAGAGCTTCATGCTCAACCTGTCATCTATCCATTGTTCAGAATGTAGACATCATTATTATTTTGCAGGATGGTAATATTGTTGAGCAAGGCTCTCATTCCATTTTGCTTCAATCTTCTTCCTCGAGATTAACTTTCCTCTTGTAACATTCCATTTTCACAATGAAATCTGGAACTTGTTTTTAAGAATTTTACGTCATAGCAAGTGCAATTGAGTTAGGGTTGTTGTAGATATATAGGATGGTGAACGAGGGACCGACAATGAAAAGGCAAAGGAGGACTATTGGGTGGTTAGGTGGTGAGTGAATCATTGGATGTGGTTGTTCAAGGTAGTGTTCTATCATGAGTCAAGAAAAAATGAGTAAAATCAAGGCATTTGAAAGTTTTATTCGTGAAAAAGAAACATCAACAATCCAAGATACGCCTACAACGACTTCCAAACAAAATTTGGAATTGAAAACACCTATCTAGACAAGGTTACAAAAGGCAACATCCAACAATGAAAATTCACCTACAAAACATTGTCTACGAGGAGNGTGACATTGATAAAGAGGTGCTTTCCTTGATTGGTAATTGCCATCTGTTGTAACATGGTCACCAAATGAAGGAATCTAAAGGCCCTTAGCAACCAATTCCAACTAAGTGGTTGAAACTAAGCATGGCTTGATGGGATCTTGAAATGAGCACACGTTATCATGCTTGTTAGTAATAGAAAGAAAGGCTCGGGTGTAGTATTTGATTAACCCAATATTGCGGAAGAGACCAAATTCTTTATGAAGACAAATATTTAAATCTATTGGAGGTTTGCCTATTTCGTTGGTAGCACTGGGGGGAAGCATCTCAAAGTTGGTTAACCTATAATTCAACAATCTATATGGGTTAGAGTTTGAATATGGACCTTTAATATCAACCATTTTTTTTCTACATATGGACCAGTGGTTGGAATTGAGAAGCTCAATCGTCATTAGAGTTGGTATGCAACGACTTGGTCTCCTCACAAGTGAAATAAATAACTCATCATTCTATTCTATTTATTTTGTTTCTAACAAATTTTCTATTTAATATTTTCTTCAATAAAATACATACTCAATCTAAAATAAAATAAAAATCTTGATAGAAATCACAATTATCCATGACCCTTTGACCTTTAATATAACACATCTATGTACTATCACTACCAAATATCCAAAAATATTGCCTTAAGATCACAACTTCTCCCTCGTATTGTAGCATTTTCTTTATATTATCTTCATGCATAACGGTGTTTTAAAGCATGTGCTTAATTGGAGTATTTCATTAAAAGAATATTCGAAGCATTTTAAATTTAATAAACATACTCTTTGCTTAATGACAAGATGCCAAGCCTTCCCACTCAAAGCGTTCAAATAAAATTTATTAATGAAATTCATTAAACTAGGATGGTTAAAATTTATTAACGAAATTCATTAAACTAGGATGGCATGATAAGGGGGTGATTAACTACTATATGCTAAGGATTTTTTTTTAATTTCATTTATAGAGTATATTATCCAATTTACAACAATATGCTACAATATCTCCTTGTAGTGAATAATTTCTTTGAATTGGCAAGTTGAAGAACGTATCCAAGGATTATCTCAAACAATGTAATGTATATTGAATGGCTGATACAGTTTATGCAATCAAAAGAAATCTGAAAGGAGATTATGATTTGTTTTCCTCCTGAGAATATACACATCGGTATGCATACTCCAAACAAAAATCCTCATGGGGGGTTTTCTTCATATTGAAATAATTAGGAGAAATTTATAACCTAACATAATAATAAGATTCGCTCTAGCCAAGGCATTCATGGTGGAAATCAAACGCTCCAAGATATTCTCCAAATAACAACAACCATAGAAACAAAAAAATTGAAGGGAGGTTTCGATACCTAAATTTACTTCTCATTGTTCCAATAGAGTTGAGAGATCTTCACCCTTATGACATCATATCCTGGTTTTCCAACCTAGGCAAGGGAGGTCACCACCATTTTGTCCATTAATGTTATGTTTAATCATATAATCAAACTCGAGATTGATTGATGCATCGATGGAATGGGCTTGGCCCTGCTCAACCTTGACACGATCTTAATCGACATCTCCTTGTGATTTATGTATGTTTGTTAGATATTTCATTGTATGGGTGACTCAATCTTTAATTATTCTAGAGCCAAGACATTGTGGGGTTTCCGTTATCAATGGAAGTGTGGAGATGGAAATAATTGATGAATGGAACAACAACAAAAAGAAAATTATCATTGTAACCACTAATTGATAATCAAGGAGTTTGTAACACATGTCATCATATCCTTCTCATTGCACCTTTAGATCCACATACTTTCCATGAGCTTCATTTTCTCGATGTTTCTAGGTAGTTAACAGAATAATTAATCACAACCATGGCCAAGCTCTCGCATTTCATTATGCAGAGGCTTTCTTGAATATGAAAATTGGCATTAGGAAGTCTTGATTGCTTGCATTAATAGCAAGGTTTTAGTGTAAACTTTGACATTTGCGATAATTCAAAGACAGTTTTCCAATACTGCCAAAGTGACCTAATTCAAATTGTAAAGAGGCATAGATTTTATGGGTGAAAAGATATGGGAAAGTGCAAGTTAATGGGAAACCATGTGACCATCTACATAGCATTGTTCATGCAAACTACCAAATGTATGCATTCATGTCAAATGCAGTAGGAGGAGTAGAATCATGACATATGGGAATATTTTCATTTAATAGGTTCGCAGGCAATGTCAAACACATTTAATGTATTACAATTAGTGTTAAATTATATGTCAGTCTATCATCAACTACATGAATGTCATAAAGTTTATTCATATTTTTTCAAAAACTGGACAATAAGGAGATGAGACTATATATGTGCCAAAAAAATTGGTTAAATTGTTGAAGAATAGCCTATTTAATGAGCTTACACATTAAACAATGCAATATTATTATAATATTCCTGTAGGACAAGGAATAATATTTGTATTAAATCTCAAAAATACCCTAAATTGTGCATAAACCAGAGTGATAGCAACTAAGTTGCTAGTGGATGCCTAAAGGCAATAGAGAACATAAATCTAAATCGTCAGAGTAGTTGCTAGTTGATGCCTAAAGGCAATAGAGAATAGAAATCTAAATTGTTAGAGTAGCTACTAGTCAGTGCCTAAAGTCAATAGAGAATAGAAATCCAAACCATCAGAGTAGCTACTAGTCACTTTAGGTTAAAGTAACTACTCAATTAGCGAGTCAAAGGTATCTACGTGGTTTATATGTATTTCCTTGTGAACTCAAGTATGAAAAACACAACATTAATAAATGCAATATTTAGGCAGGGATTTCGATCAAGAGCTAAAGTAAGTTGTGTCTTGTACTTCTTGTTTCTACTTTTGCTTCGAAGGTTGTATTCATGATTGTATTGGTTAATTATCTATTTTTATAATAATATATTAAAAAATAATTGTTTATTGCAATAAATATATTATAAAATGCAAAAGAAACCAATACAATTAAATATTTGGCTAATGATTCTATTATTATAACCCTAATATTAATTAGGGTTTACCATCAATAAAGAAAACAACAATAAAAAAAATTACCTCTTACATTGTTAAATCGAGGATGTAATTCTACATACCTTGTATAATATGCTAACCCATTATAGTGAGATTCAAATGAATAAAACCACAAAGTTCAAGAAACCTCAAGAAGAATCATTCTTGAGATGATCACACACTACATATCATAATTATCACACAAACAGTGTCAGTTCACATGGTTTCACACATAATCATCACACAAATGGTGTTAGTTCACACAGTTTCGAACATTATTAATAGTGTTAGTTCACATGGTTTCACACGTAATCATCACACAAATGGTGTTAGTTCACATAGTTTCAAACATTATTAGTGGTGTTAGTTACAATACGCTAGGTTGTCTCCTTCCAATATGTTATGTTGGGTCTCGGCTCCACATGACACCCAAAAAGAAAAACAATTGGCAATCATGGTGGTTATTCCAATAATTGTAGGTGAACACCTCATTTCCCAAAGGGGAATCTATGTGGAACACCCAGACATCAAATTTGTCTATACTTTGTCAATTTGAAGGTTTTTGTTGTCCTGCATCAATAATAAGTGCATGGATACCAGGTGCCTTTCTGCATAGCTATACTTGTACCACATCCACCTTGATGTTGCCTTGTGTAATATATAGGAACCCTAGAATAAAAGATTGTTCTAGGCTAGTCACTAAATTTGTATGTTCTAATGCATTATCTTGACAAGGCATGAGTTTCAACAGTCAATGTCATAAGGTCCCATAGTTGGAGTGTGATTGCAGATTTGGAAAAGGTTTGGAAAAAAGTATAGTGGAAGAGACAATAAAGTGGGACCCAAGTCTTAGGAAGTGAATCGACTTGGTGGGATTGATTTATCATGTTCATTGGCTACATATGTAATTCAACATGTTTAATTGTTAGTTCTTTAGTGATTGTTGTTTAAGAATGAAAATGGTAGCCAAACACAAACACATGATTCTTCCTCAAGGAATCAACATGGTCACTTGCTTCTCAATAACAAAGATAAGGAGGGGCATGAACATTCTTCTTCAAGGCAAGATTGTGCAAGGATATCAGGGGGGGAAAATTTATAGCATTGCAAGAAAGATCATTGCATAAGGCCATATGAAGTAGGTTGTCAATTTGTTAAGGGAATGACACATGTTGAACGTGCTAAAATGAATTGTATATTTGAGAATATCGACAAAGGTGGACATGTAGATGGGCATAATTCCTTTATAGTTGACTGATGTCTCGAGAGAGGAAGTGTTCACCAACAGGATGCATTAGAAGATACAAAAACAATATCAAGAGTTGGTGATTCAAATATTGGTGAAGAGCCACAAATTCATGGATTGGTACATCCAAAGGTAGACACGGGTGCTTTGAAAGGCATGGAACAAGCAAAAGTTGGCACAACTATTGTAGTCATTCCTCACATATTTAGTACCATCAAAACAAATAGTTATACCGAATTGTGTATGTAATAGTTATAATGGCTTGTTTAAACCTGCTTGGGGATTTTTTTGTTCAAACTGAGCTTTTCTCTGTTTATTTAATCCATGTAAAAGAAATTACTTGTATTTTTTTTTGATGAGATACAATAGAAGCAAAGGACATGTTCTACTTGACTTCATTCTTTCATCGATCAAACACTTAATTTATGCAAATACATTTGTGTTATTTATTATCAATAATTGACACCACCCCCCTTGAGGAAGTGGTGCATAAGACTTCATAATAAGGTTTCATCCAAGGGACATGTGCATAATTTGGTGTGCCATTATAAAATTTCTATAACTTTGTAGGGGAAGGCATTGAATTTTCTTTAGAGTAGTTGCGGGCATGGCTAAAACAACCTCATTGCCAAGCTTATGTGATTAGTGTCTATGGCATGGGCGTGGGGATGTTTATACCTGGAACCAAGCATCGACTATTAAATTTCATGAAAATTCTAGTAAAGGAGGCATTGGTTTTGCTTCTAGTCACGAGCAACCAACACTGTAAACCCACACCTAGGTGCAGTAACCCATACTATAGAATCAAGTATGCCCAGAGTATTCACCTTTCGTCTTAGATGATGGTAAACCCATTGACATTTTTGTATGGTTTAAAACTATTGGTGGTGTTGCTTAAAATATAGAGAGATCCATGCAGTCAAGTCAAATTGGAATTAAAAACATCAGAAACTAATGATGAACCTTTGAAAATAAAGAGGGGATGAAGGCTCAAACACATTGGTGATTTTCAAACCCACTTTTAAATGACCTTGAAGAACAAAGAATGATAGAGGTCCCTCTGAGCACGTCAACAACAACAAATTCATAACTAGATCTTGATTTCTCTTGATCAAGTTGACAAAAAATCCATGGTTCGTAGGGTATCCATGATATGCATATCCTTTCCAAATCCCTTGGCTAAGGTTATATTGTGTTTTAAGTAATACTTGGATTTTCGTGACTGAATCAAACCAAGCACCCACTTGTGAAGTTCATTTTCAAATCACCAGGGTTGTTGTCATTCTTATTGAAAAGTTAAATTTGAGCTCATATTGGGTCCATTTTGATCATTAAATAAGAGTGAGTGTAGTTTAATACAACTCCACTTGAATCCTAATGACAGGGAAAAATTGACTTGACTTAAGATTTTTCCCGCCTTGATCTCAGCAAGATTGCAATAGTTGAAAAAGCATATTGAATAAAGATCATGGTAGAATTCAATATGTTATTGGTGTTATAAAGATATTATCAATCAGACGCCACAGGTAACAGACGCAGAAGATGAGGTTGGAATAGGTACAAAAAGCACCTCCTTCTCTATTAACAGATTGTCCTATAGCCCAAAGGAGCTTGGAGCTGATCAATTAACAAGGTTTTGGCGAAGGAATGGCAACAACAATCGTCCTGACTCGTCACAGCCAGTCAAAAAAGCAAACCATCAGATGTTTCCTCTCGGCCCTTTTCATCGCCCTCCTCAGTCCCAAGCTGACGAGTCAGAAAACATTACAAGAAAGCTCCTCCTTACTTGTTATGGAGACTGCCATGTTAGGGAGCTGCTGGGGATAGAACAGTCTAATAGTCTTCCCAAGAAACCTCTGACATAAGAGGAAAAATGTCAGGTTTTAAAGGACCGTGTTTCTACTGCATTCGCTGATCAGTTCCTTCTATCATACTGCCCATTCATTGCACACTTCAGAGCAGCGGTCCAACGACAAGGCGACAACTATGGTTTAGTTCCAGCTGCAATTTTTTCTGCATTTGATACCAAGATAGTGACTTTATGCAAATCAATCAACAGCAGGGCAGAAACAGATCCTGCTTTGAGTTTAGCACTAGTTTTAAATGCTGCCAAATCATGTAGTCACCTCCATTCTCTTGCGGATAGCTTTNTTTTTTCTGCATTTGATACCAAGATAGTGACTTTATGCAAATCAATCAACAGCAGGGCAGAAACAGATCCTGCTTTGAGTTTAGCACTAGTTTTAAATGCTGCCAAATCATGTAGTCACCTCCATTCTCTTGCGGATAGCTTTTGGATTGGTAAAAGAGACCCTTTTTCTGATGAAACCAAGGATAAGTTGCTAAACTGGATCACAAAATTCACAGGAAAAGCAGATGGCTCGATGGAATTTAGAGAAAGAACAGAGATCTATTTATTTACAGCTATTTTAATACCTTTGTCCTTGTCACGTCTCAGTGACCTAAATTACTTTGATTTATCGAGCAATAGCTTATCTGGTGTGTTTCCATCGATATTGGCCAATGGCTCTGGCTTGAGTTCTATAGCGATTGATCATAATTTAGTGAAAGGACAAATCCCTATTGAGATTGAGTTATTGAAAAACTTTTCAGTATTGTCCCTCTCAGCGAACTATCTCACAGGAAACGTTCCAACTTCATTTGGAAATCTGAGCAGCTTATTGTATCTCAACTTGGGCCACAATCGTTTAATTGGTACAATACCTCCAAGTTGGAAGGGCATTAAGAGTTTTCATTTGTTATCATTCGAACATAACCAATTGAAAGGGTCTCTCCCGGAATTTGGAAGTCCAAGGATTTGCACGTGCTCAGTTTCTCCAATAATTTGTTTTCTGGAGAGATTCCCACCCAAGTATCTGAATTACAAGCTCTATGGACTACACCCAATCCTTCAGAGGYAGGCTCTCAGGACGAAACTCTGTGGGGGAGTTTCGACGCGTTGTCYGCGAACGGTTTCAGCAGCTCCGACAAGACTGACGYTGTGTTCAATTTCAAGGGCCAGGAACAAAAAATTCAACTTCTTTACTTATCTGAGGGGTTCATAGACTTGTCAAACAATAGGCTAAGCRGTAGAATTCCTTCACAGTTTGGGTTGCTTAAAGGTCTCCGGAGCTTAAATGTCTCCAGAAATAAGTTGGCAGCACATATTCCTCCGGAACTCGGGAATCTTTCCATTTTAGAATCACTGGATTTATCAAAGAATGCGTTGGACGGTAGAATTCCGTCGGAGCTTATCAAGATAAACTCCCTAGCAATTTTGAATCTTTCCTATAACAGTCTCTCTGGCTCCATTCCCACAGGCGGTCAATTCAATACTTTCGATGATTCATCCTACTTGGGCAACATCAACCTCTGTGGTTCTCCACTCTCCAAAACTTGCAGATCCAAGTCATCATTATTAAATAGAACGATTGGGTCTTCCGATTTGAAGGGGAGTTCTACTAAAAAAAGAAGCCTAATAATCGCGACCACCATAGTTTCAACGATCATCGTCGTGGGGTTTGCCATTGGTTGGATGTGCCCTTGTGCAGGCAATCATAACCGTTCTGCGCCGAACTTGAAGATGTGTTGCTTTGAAGAGCCTTTCTTAAAGGTGAGCGAGAAAGATATATACAGGGTCACAGAAGGATACAACGAGAGAAATATCATTGGCAGTGGTGCCTCAAGCACCGTCTACAAAGGGMAACTTGTTAATGGGATGACAGTGGCAATCAAGAAGTTCAAAGTTGAATTAAAAGCAGAGGCCCAACGTTGTTTTATGACAGAGTGCAAGACACTGGGTAAAATCAGGCATCGGAACCTTGTCAAAATTATGGGTGTAGTTTCCAATTTGGATGTCAAAATCCTTATACTCCAATTCATGCCCAATGGTAGTTTAGACATGCATTTACACGGGAACTCTACTCGGCTCGAATGGGCGACAAGGCTCAGAATTTCTATGGGCGTTGCACAGGCACTGGTGTATTTACACGAAGAATGTGGATTCGGGGAGATTGTTCACTGTGATATTAAGCCCAACAATATTCTTCTGGATGAAGAGTTTGAGGCCCACATCAATGATTTTGGAATTGCACGGCTAATCGATCCACAGCTTCGAGGCAGCAACATGCTGTTGGACATCGTTCATTTACAAATGTGGAGAATTTTGACCCTGACATTTGAGTTAACGATCCAGATGTACGCAGAGTGACATATAAGCAACCGATACAAGATATCACTCTAATCAACATTCGRTGTTAGATTTTTGGAGGTTTCAATGCAAAATCMAAACGCATGGATAACACAAAGAAAATACCCCASTTATCAAACGATTAGTAACGRTTCAAGGAGCTGGCAGATGCGCCTGACAGTCACAGAATTCGATGAAGACGAACCGTTTCATATTCCTCTAAACAAAAAGAGTTTTATTTTAGGTTTTTCTTTTAATAAAAGGAGGTAACARAAGGGGGAACAAGGGGCGAACTGGGAAAAAACCTCTTGTGAAGAGGGGTTCATTTGTATGTTGAGTTAATTTGTAAATACGAATTTGAATAATACAGATGATGTATTTACTTGTGACTGTGAGATTCATCATGGTCGATTTCTTTCAGTATGTTCTTCCTTATTTCAGTTGTGTTAAATTTGTTTGGAACTCATTTTATATGCTCCTTACCCACAATTGATGTGTTTTCATTATCATAATGTTTATTTCTTCCTTATTCCGTCACGATTGTGTACAAGTTTGTTTTCCTGTATCTTCGTTTCATTTCATCTTCCTAACTGATGTGCTTCGTTATAATTCAGTATGACCACTACTATAGCGAATGAATTTTGGTTTTCTGTAATTGTTTACTGTTTTTCCTCTGCACCAGCTATCAGCGGGTGTAAGACCAGTCTACACTTCCAGAATTCTACATATATTCTCTGCTACATCGGCCTTTCCTTTCCTTTTTCTGGTATCACATCATGATTATCAAATCACTGAAAGATAGTCTTACTTTGCCTCACTTTTCGCAAGTTATATAATCACTGTTGTTATCTCCTTTCTTCGGTTTTCACTTGACTCCATGCCCAATGGACTGTTTCCCTGGTTCAACCCCCCAAACTCTAAAAATCCCAAACGATCATTTACCCCTAAATCTACCCACCTTTTTACGCTTACTGAAGATTATTTTGTGACATTATTTGAGAGATCCCTCTCGAGTTGGGAGGGGTAGCTTCCAATCCAAAGTGGTTCGAGGTTGCCTCGGGATTGATTTGTTGCAACCCATTTTCAGTTCCGAGTGTCAACAATTGGAATAAGACTCGAGGTACAAGTTTTTGTTGTTGTGGTTGTGATAGTTTGACTAGAACGTTAAATTAAATTGTTTTATTATTATTTTTACCTATAGCAAGGACTAGTTGTTAAGCATATTTACCTTGCTTATATATATATATATATATATTTCCAAGAAAAAAACTTATATTTGGTATTTCGCAAAAGAAATCAAAATATACACTATTGAGCCCTATTGCTTTGTTCCATACCATTTTAGTCTCCAGTTATTGATGGATCTCTACAGTCTTTTGACTCTAAACCAAAGACCCCCCAAAGGAAACAAGTCTTTACAAATTATTCATTGTGTTACCAAACCAAAAAAACCTACATGAGTGAATAAATTGTTGCACTGCTGGAAAGGAGGAATTTGGAGTAAACTCCTTAGTGACTAAGGTTCCCTCTTCTAGAAATAAAGCTTATTTGGAAAGTTCATCAGCCTTCATATTCAATTCCCTATACACATTCTCACAAGAAAGGGATTGAAAATGCGCCTTGACATCTACTATTCTATCAAGTAAAGGAGAAAGAGCAATATTTGAGATTGTGCATTTATTATTGCACCAATCCACAAGCAATTTGGGATCTCTGGAAATTTGAAGCTTTGATATACCTTTCGAGATTGCAAACCTTAGCAGTATCCATAGAGTGTTTGCTTCAACATGATTGTTTGTACCTCTGCTAGCTCCATGTTTGAGAGAGAAGCATTGATGCCTATTAATAAATAGTGTTGCTCCAGCTTCACAAACTCCTAGCCTGCCTTGACAAGCCCTGTCAAAGAATGCCCAAGCAAGATTTTCATTGATATTTGGATCCTTGATCATTCAGACCAAGGATATTGGTTTAGTCCCGATGCACTCTTTGAAAAGCATACGATCTTTGTGCGTCACTGGATATGTTTCAGAGAATTTATCTTCAAATGTCATTTTGTTTATGGTGACCCACAATCACAAAATTACATAACAAGGAAAAGCTTTAAAGTCTGTAATCAACTTATCTAAAAACCACTTCTCAAAACAATGGACTAGTGAGTCACATGTTCACTATCTAGGATAGTTCAAATTTACGCAGACCTCTTGCCACACATGTTTAGAAAAGGAGCAGCTCATGAAAAGGTGATCCGTTGATTCTTCCTCCATTTTACACAAAATGCATCGACTTGGTCCATTCCAGTTTCTCTTGAGGACATTATCCCATGTCAATATTTTGTTTGACAAGGCAAGCCAAGTGAAGATATTTATTTTTAACGAGCAATCAAGTTTCCAAGTATGTTGCCACCACCATTTCAACTCCTCCTTCAATGGGACTGGATCTAATGTCGCATAACCATCCTTGGCCATAAGTTGTCACGTTGAACTATTTTTTGACCAAAGCAATTCATCTTCCTGAGATGTAATATGTATTGCACTATGATAAAGAAGCTATAAGTATCGGTTCCAATCTTCCACCAATTCCACCAGCAGATTCAAATCTGAAGCTGACTTCCACTTTTGTATCCAAGTTCTCCTATCCCCTGGAGGAACAATATCACTAAGATTTAAAACACCTTGATCCATCAAGGCTCTCTCCGTTGCTTTTGTAAGCTTAAAATCTCCAACATGGCCTATCCACAGCTCATCCCTGATCCTCACTTTCTTTCCATTTCCTATCTTCCTTGTTGTCTAGTTTCTAAGTAGTGGAAAATATTTTAACAAACATTTCCAGACAATGGAAAATCATTTCACAACAAAAGGATGAGTTTGTATCTAGTCTTCCACAGAGATATCATTGATATTCTTCATGAGTTTTTCCCACAAGCCATCCGTCATGAGCATTCTTCACAATGTCTTTGCTCCCAAGGCYTGCGAGAAGAGGTAAATATTTTTAAGTCCCCATCCTCYGAAATCCTTTRGCCTTTCCAACATTGACCATTTCAGTAAAGGTATTGCATCTTGATACTTTCTTCCATTCCGCAAAAATAAAAAACATTTCTTTTGTATTTGGTCTACAATGCCTTTAGGGATGTGCACAATAGATAACCAATAAATAGGGATACTTTCGAGCACATACTTTACCATAATTATTCTATCACCACGTGAAAACCATCTATTACACCAACACATAATTCTAGCTTCAATTTTTTGATACATCCATAACCAATCTATGTATACGTAATCATTAGGGTTTAACGGGAAGTCGAGACACTTCATTCCATTATCCAAGGAACTATGAGGATAAGGAAAAATATTGAGAATTACATCTTCAATATCATCCCAAACTCTATGAAATAAAAGTTGTGATTTTTGTACATTGATAATCATCCCAGTCGCTTTGTAGAAACAATCCATAAATAATTTGAATGATTCCCATTCTTTATCCTTGGCTTCACCAAAAAGAACAATGTCATCGACAAATAACAAGTGAGTTAGTGAAATCGAAGAAGACACCTTAATAGACTTCAACATACCTTGACATTTCACATTCTTTACTAAATTGCTCAGACCTTCAACAATCAATAGGAACAAGAATGGGGACATAGGACATCCATGCCTTAATCCTCTTGAAGCTCTGAAGAATCGATCTGGGGATCCATTTATGAGTGTTGCAAAGGATGTCGAGGAGACACATCCAAGAATCCAATTGATAATTGGAAGACTAATCCCAATATGTAGTAAAACCAAACATAAGAACAACCAATTCACTCAATCATATGCCTTTGAAAGGTCAAGTTTCATAACTATCGCAAGCATATTCTTAGTTTTAATTGAGTGAAACCCTTCTTGCGTTGATCCGACTGCATCATGAATTTGTCTTTTGGTAATAAAACTAAATTGTTCTTTGGAGATAACTCTAGCAATCACTCGTTTCAATCAGTTAGCTATAATTTTTGAAATTGATTTATAAAACACATTACAGAGCAAAAAGGGCTTGAAATTATCGAATGATCTAGTCTCATTTACCTTAGGTATTAGGGTCATAAAAGTTGAATTGATTTCTCCTGAAACCATCCCCTTCGATCTGGATTCTTCTATTACTTTCATAAGATCATCCTCCATCAATCATAAAAACCTAGGTAGAACACCACCGTCAACCCGTCCAGACTAGGACTTTTTGCTTTTATAAGGGATATGAGAGTATATTTCAATTCGTTTATGGAGACTGCCACTTTAAGATCTTTATTTAGATTATGATCCACTACACAAGGAAAGATCATGACTACCTCCATTTGTTCAGCTATGAGGGATGCATCTAATTCTTTGTACAGGGAACTAAAGTGGTACATAGCCCTCGATGTTATGCCTTCAAAATAAATTTATTTTTTCCCTCTTGACATTCTATTTCCCATATGGTATTGTAACTTTTCATGTGATTAGCATAATTCTAAAAATACTTAGTATTCATATCACCCTCTACGAGACAAATTGCTTAGCTCTTCAATCTCCATTCCTCTTCTTCTAGTTTCAATAGATAGCTCTTTCTATCCTCCAAGGATTTTAATATGGAAAACTCTTCTTCATTAAAAACTCCTCTCTAGTTTGAAGAGAACAATACCTCCAACTCCAATTCAATAGCCTCCAACTCCCTTAAATTCTCCTCTTTCTGAAGTGCTTGGGCTGAGAAAGGTCTTAGGCCGAGGTTATAATGGTTGCAGTGACCTTTTGTTCACCTTCTTGTTGGATCTTGAAGAGGGAAAAATTTGTGGTCTAAGGGATTACTTTGTGACACTATTTTTCCAATATCAATGAAGTGGCAGTAGTCAAAGATACCTCTTACACCCTATGAAGTTGACCTCCCAGAGTAAAAATGACACTGCGGGGCCGAGACTCATAGATAGCATGATTTTTCCACATATATGGTTGTCCTAAAAGAACATCATAGAATTCAAGTAGCACAACATCACATAATACATCATCCTTGAAGGGCTTGATGTTGTAGGACATACGACACTACTGGCTAACGTATATGTCTCGTACCTAACTCAACCATATGATGATGTATGGTTGGGGGTGTGGTATCATTGACAGCTTCAATCTATTGACAACCTTGGCTGAGATCAAGATCTTATGACTCCAATTGTCAACAATGAAATCCAATGGGGTCTTCTTTACCCACATCTGTGAGTGGAAGAGGCGTCCCCTTCCTCAGGCTCCTCTAGTTCTTCTGGTTGTGTTGTTGTGGTCGTGATGGTAGTAGTGGGTTCTGCATCGATGATCTGTTTCCCTTTATTGTGCTTCGAATTAGAGTCCAATTCAGGTTCTGATTCTTTTTCTTTGAGCTCGACCACCAATGACTATTTCGAGCAACATTCATTGGTGTTGTGCCAGGGGTTTTTGTGGAAATCACACCACTTTTCAGTTTCTTTCTTCGACTTCCCATCACCCTTCTTAGCCGATTTCTTAGACTGGTTTTCTTGAGATTGAATCTCCTTGCTCTGTCCTTCATTCCGTGAGTTATGGTTTCCTTTTCCATGCTTCTGTTGTGGCATATGTGCAAACCTGAAATACCGCTTACTCCATTGCTTGAATTTTTGCTCAATTTTGATTGCATATTGATAAGCAACACCCACTGAGGAGATGTCCAAGAAATCCATCTTTGTTTGAATGTACTTGTGCAAACCAGTGTAGTAATTCAAAACTAGGTGCCGCTCAAAGTCTTTGATACCCAGCTTTGGGTGCATGGTATGAAAGATGTTACTGTACTCTAGCGTTGTCTAGTCTCTTTTCTGACGTAGAGTCATCCATTTCATGTACTGGCCATCATAGTTTTTGAAGGGATAGAACATGTCCTTGAGGGCATCTACAAAGGCCTCCCAAGTGGGTTCTCTCCTTAATGGCGTAGATTCATCCACAATGTACCTATCCCAATAACCTTCCCACCAAGCTCTGACATGGGGAAGGTATTTAAGGAGTGCGAAGGTGATCTTTTCACTCTTGAATTTTTTTTGGACAAAGTAATAACCTTCTAGAAGATTCAACCATTTTTCTAGAGCATCTGCATCTATTTGACCTTCAAATAAGGGGATATCAAAATTGACTTGTACCTTGAGGGTGTCACACCTCTGAAAAGGCTGCTTGTCAAAGATACCTCGATTGCCATTTGTAGTTGTTGAAGGATTTGAGTGAAGTTATCCATGATCTCATTCCTCTGTCGCACGAGGGCTTCCTCGAGCAACATATTGAAAGAATCTCCTACTTTTTCATCTCTCTTTTTTTATGCCAATTGAGGTTGCTTGGGCTGGCGAGAGTGGTTTTCCTCAAGTTAAACTAACTTGAGACCCAACTCTCTATACCTTAACCTCGTCGAGGACATGCTCCGAGAAACAACAAGGAGCACAATGCTCTGATACCACTAAAGTGGATTATGCTGAGAATGAAATGAGATACAAACGGAAAATATAGCAAAGAAAACAAAAATACAATGAAACCTGACTTCTATTAATGAATAAAATAGAAAAACATTGTAGAACACAAACTAGCTATAATGGTGGTAGCTTATCTCTAAAGAGAATGAGATGTCAGCTACACTCTTTCACAAATAAGCATTACATCACACTCCATTTCTTTCTCAAAGGACCTCTTTCACCTCGGTTATATATGAGAGAGTGAGAGGAGAATAATTCCCATGATGCATGTGGGATAAATTGGTCTAAGCTTACAAAATTCCATAGGCGTGTAAAATAATAGGACTTCCCAGGAGGTCACCCATCCCAGTACTAATCTAACCCAAGTGTGCTTAACTGCGAAGTTCTAATGGGATCTTATGCATTAACATTGTAGGCATTACATTACAGTACAAATGGAGATGACATTACAATACATTACCCATCAAAAGGGTGAATATCATGGTTTATCAAAACCACGGGCCCACAAACATTGATTCAATGGAGAATGTGGATGGCCACCGAGCTCCACCTAGATCAGAATCAGAGTATCATGTACATGATAAGTTGTTATATCATCTTGGTAAATTGTGTATTCCATGAAATGAAAGAGTGGATGTAATTAGAGAAGCACATACTTCTCTCATTTTTGGTTATTTTGGTATAGGAAAATAGTAGCTCAGCTACAACACTATTGTTATTGGCCTTGGATGTATGAAACTATGTCCAAATATGTAAAAGTATGTGTGACGTGAGCCAGACGTGAGCCATTAGCAAATCAAGTAACATAAAATTGTTTTTATATATGCCACTTCATGTACCTTCTTGTCTGTGGGAAAGTGTGCCTATGGATTTTGTAGGGGCTTTGCCTATGTCCATGAAAGGTCGTGATTATTTATATTTTGTGGTGGACAAATTTAACAAATGTGTATTTTTGTGCCTTGTAAGAAAAAGGTGATAGGAGAAGGGACTGCACATTTGTTCTTCTAGCATGTTTGGGTTCATTTTGGTTTTCCCATATCCATTATATCTATTCGAGACTCCCACTTTCTTGGGAAAATTTGGTCAACTTTGTGGGAGTTAATGGACACTAAGCTTTAGAAGAGAACCACTTTTCATCCACACATCAATGGACAAACTAAAGTGGTCAACATTACAATGAAACAATTACTCCAAGGATATTGTAACAAGTTCCCAAGCTTTGGGATGAACACTTATATTATGTATAACATGCTTGTAACCATGCCATGCATTCTTCTACATAGAGGTCTCCTTTTGAGACATGTTTGGATATTTACCTAAGTCTCCTTTGGACTTCACTATTGGGATATATTTAGCGGTGGATGGACATAATGATGTATAAAAAGGCAATAAGTTCATTTAGAAGATCCAATTGGTTCATCAAGCCATACATAAACAATTGGAAAAGAGCCAATACAAGTATAAGGCTAGGCATGGCAAGCATTGGGTTGATCATCACTTCCAAGTTGGTGATAAAGTTTGGCTACATCTTAACAAATAACACCTTAAAGGTGAAGGTAAAAATACCAATCTAATCAAGTATGGCCCATTTAAAATATTGGAAAAGATTGGTGACAATGCTTTCTTATTGAAGTTACCTCAATCTAGGGAGGGATATATTAAAGAGAGGGCAATGCTATGTTCATTTTTGTGGGAAGAAGCTAGTTTTTTATCTTCCTAGAGGATATCAAAGATTGTTTTACAGATTGAAGACCATTTTGTTTGGTATAATAATGTATTTGCATCCTTCTCAATGGATCGATTCTTTGATTGAAGTGGGCTTTGAGACATAGCCCATTGAACTTCGTTATCAATTTGTTGAGTATTTCCTATGTTTTTTGTTCTTATTTTAAATTTTTGTCCTTGAATGTTGGTTTTTAATTAATTAAGCCATTTTTCATGAAATTGAGGGAATTGAGAAGCATGTTAATATAATCTAAATCAGTGAATGAATCCTTTAGCGCTAATTTTGAATCACGTGTGTGTGTACATACATACATACATACATGTATGTATGCATATACATACTTTTATTCTTATTTTTATTTTCCAGGTTATAAATCCTAGGGAAAACTCCTGAGTACTTCCCCTCATTTAGAGGATGGTACCCAGGGTAAACCCTAGAATCTTCAGAGCAAAAGGCCTGTCAACAACAAGGCTTGGATCCATTACAACAATATACTCATTTTGAGCTCAACATATCACTTATGGGAATTGAACCTAGGTGGGGAGGACAAGAATCATTCCTCCCAACCACCTAAGCTAAACCCAATTCACATACACATGTATGTATGTATGTATGTATGTATGCATGCATGTAATATGTTTGTGTGTGTGCATGCATGCATGCAATGTGTGTGTGTGTGTGTGTGTGTGTGTGTATGTACATGTACATACATATACATATACATATTCTAGAAACTTGCAAGGCGAATTGACATCGAGAAATGATTCATGAATGTCTACATGACAATTTATATAGAGAAGGGCTAGCCAACCATTCCATATTCGACCCCAAATACAAAATATTATATTGTGGAATTGAGGATATTAATGAGAATATGCATGGAGAAGGGTCATTCGATCATTTCCATTTTTCCTTCCAACAAAATACTCTTCTATGTGTGTAAGAGAATCCCTAGACATAGATTTATATGGAGAAAGATCGGTCAACCCTTCTATATTCCAACTAAAATAAAAGCACTACTATGTGTGGGAATGAGAATCTCAATGAAAATATGAAAGAAGTGTAGGTCAACCACTTTTCATATCCCCCAAATGATAATATATGATATGTGTGGGATAGGAGGATTAAATTAAAACAAATATGGAGAAAGGTTGGTTAACCCTTCACTATTATTCCCCAAAGGATTTGTATGGACAAGGGTCATCCAACCCTTCTCTATTCTGCACCAAAGTAAAACTCCATATATGTGGGAGTGGGCATATCAATTAAAATATCTATGCAAGAGAGGGTGTAAATGAAAATGCATGGGGGATTGAGAGTCTCAATGAAAATATGTATGGATAAGGGTAAACTAACCCTTCCCCATCTACTCCAAATGATAAGACATGTTATGTGTTGGAGAGGAGGCTTAAATGAAAGATAATATGGAGAAGGGTCTGACAACTCTTCCCCATTTCTCTTTGATTGAAAAAATCTTATATGCACATAGTAGAATGCATAAAATTAAAATTATATGGACAAGTGTCTATCAATTCTTCTTCATTCCACCCCAAAGAAATTATTCAGAGACAGGTTGGTTGAATGTTTCCCTCTTTCCCCCTCAATGATATACTCTATGTGTGGGAGAGGATGAGATTAATTTTTTATGGAAAAGGGTAGGGAATCCTTTACATTTATCCACCCAAATGAAACTCTTCTTTGAAAATTTATATGAAGAAGGGTCGATTGGCCCTTCTCCATTATTCCCTAAAACAAAATTATGGAGAAGGGTCCACTGACCATTCTCTCTCTTCCCCCAAATATAAATTCTAACATGTGTGTGATTTAGAGTCTTAATGATAATATGCATTGATAAGTGTTGGTGGGCCCTTTCCATTTCTTTTCCCAATGAAAACTTGTTCTATTTGTGTAAGAGAATTAGCAAATGTAATTTTATATGGATAAGGGTTGGTGGACCCTTCTCCATAATTCTGAAAACAAATTTTATGAAAGAGGGTTGGTTGGCCCTCTATTCTAACCCAAAGAGAAACTCTTATATGTGTGGGATTGAGGGTATCAATAATAATATGTATGGAGAATGGTCAGTCAACCCTTTCCATTTATTCTCCCAATAAAAGAGTCTCCTATGTATGGGATTGAAGGTATCATTGATAATATGTATGGAGAAGGGTTAATCTATGCTTTTCATTTATTCTCCCAATGAAAACTTATTATATGTATGTAAAGTAGAAGGGTTGGACAACCTTATTTGTTCTTCTCCAAATAAATTTTATGGAGAGGGGTTGATTGATGCTTCTCTATTCTACACCAAAGAGAAACTCTTATGTTTATGGTATTGAGGGTTTTAAAGATAATACATATGGAGAATGGATAGCTAACATTTTTGTTTATTCTCCCAACGAATTACCTATTTATTCAGAAGTATGGAGACTATTTATTCAGAAGTATGGAGACTATTTATTCAATATGGCAATATGGCTCTAATAAATTAGAAGAATTTTTCTTGAAGAAGAACTGCAAGGTGAGAAATTTCACAACTATAAAATAAATTATGTGAATATAAAGTGCATTTTATAATTAAGAGTAGGGAAAACTTTTAAGGGTTAAATTTCGACGATGGAATAATTTTCCATGCTTTTTTTCCCCAAAAGATAGATTCACCAATTTCCATTTTTTTCTAAAATCGTTCACCCAAATTCTACAGGACAAAAGTCTTTTACTCTAAAAATCATTAAAAATTTCTAGAAACTTTATAAAATCCTTAGAAATTTGAATATTTTTACAAAACTATCGCCGCACATTTTATGGTTGGCATATAAAGAATTAGTATTATTCTCGAAGGTTTCTTTACTTTAATAAAATTATGTATCCTTAAAAATTACCTATATTTAGAGGTATGCATGGAAATCTAAATTTGCTACTAAAAAACAATATACAACACAATTTTTACAACCATACTACCAAGAGAGATTGCCTCTCATCATTCACTAAATAGAAATGGGAAAAACAAATTCCTTAAATTTCATGAACTCAATGCCAAGTGAATGAATTGACAACTTTCCTTAAAATTTCATAAACTCAATGCTCAAATATCAATACCATTTCACATATGAACAAACCTGCAAAGCTAGATGGATCTATGATATTGTCATGCTATGTTTGGTAATAGGAAGTTTTAAAGGATGACTGATACAAGGACAAGCATGCATATGGCTAGAGGCTAGATAATGATAGCTTTTGGAGTTAATCCAAAAGTGTTTATACCATGCTTGGGGTGCTTCATTTGATTTGAAGTGCATGGTGTGTTGCATATCCTTGATTGTGCCTCAATATGCATACACATTGGATACATATTACTCATGGATTGCTATACCTTGACTTGATGCTTATGTAACATACCCAACCACCTCTGTACACCAATTGATATGGATTTATGAGCGGAACGAAAAGAAACCACAGATTTATAATATTAACACAAAGACAATGAACAATAACAAAGATACATTAAAATTTGACTTCTATTCAATACAAAATACGCTGAAAATTGTAAATTGCAGATTGAAAACAAGCTGCTAGAATGGTGGCAGCTTATCTCTGAGAAGAGATGTGACGACTACGCTCATTCACAAGAATATGAGTACAATGAGGCTCTGAAGGCATTTTTACAATAAACATGAATTCCAAAACACTAGACATCCAAAAACCTAACCCTAGGAGATGAAGCGCCAAAAGTCATGTGGGCCCCGTTGGGGTAAGTTAGTACATCAATTTCCCGGGGTCGTAACTTTTGCATATGATCTCCATTTAGGGCGCACAATAGCTCGTTGGAAAGGTATTGACAAGGATATTTATTTAAGGGGCTCAATCAGAGCCGTTGGCTACTATTGAGGTGCCCAATCRTGAAAAAAAAATGTCATTTGGGCCCTCAAAATGGCCCCGAAAGTTTGGGAACCTAGAAACTGCAAAAAAATAGTAAGTTGCCAAAAAACTGTTTTGGGCCAGTTGGAAAAGGTGGGTGTTCACCGAGATCCTCCTGGATCAATCCTCCCCCCTTAGGAAGCAATGGTCTCCATTGCATTGAGTTCCYCCATMTGATGAGGAAATTTCTGTTGAATTTGGCCCCAGGTGAGCCACTTGCCTTGGTGTAGGAGCTACCGTGCTTTAACAACCCGATAAAKTTGGATCCTCTGCTTGCGAGTTTCCTTGACTTGTCTGTACATGATCTTATCAGTGGATTCCTATTCCATGTAGTCAGGGTTGAGCTMTGTTGGTGTCAATTGTTTTGCTATCTTTGAGGTGTCCAATAATGGTGGAAAATAAGGTCGAAGGAGGTCCACATTGAACACTGGGTACAAGCCAATGAAGGGGGGAAGGTTGAKCTTAAAATCATTGTCACCCACAACCTTGGTGATGGTGTAAGGTCCATAAYGGAGTGGAATAAGCTTTTGATAAGGCCCTATAAGGTRTTCTTTCTACAAGTGAAACCAAACTTTGTCTCCCACCTAGAACTGGTGTGGCACCTGGTGTTGTTCATGGCACTACTTGTACTTGGCATTAGACTTATGTAAAATATCCTAAACCTGTTGGTGGATGTGTTGAATCCGCTCAATGAATCAAGTGGCTTTGTTAGCGCCAGTTGGAGCATGAGACAAATTTTCCTGGGTGTCCACAAGCGGTAGCGCAACATCCATGGGACCCAATGATTGAAATCTCAACCCCACCTGAAAGGGGTTGTGGCCGATTGAGCTACGTATGATTTTGTTGTAGCTATTATAAACATAGGGAAGACTCTCATCCCAAGTGCAAGGGTGCTTCGAATTGTACATGTGTAGGATGTACATGATCATCTGGTTGATGACCTCGATTTGGCCATCCGTCTGGGGGTGGAAGGCAGTGAACTTGGTGAGCTTGATGTCCAGCAGTGACCAAAGGCTCGAACAAAATGTACTGAGGAACCGACTATCCTGATCTGAGATAATGGGTTTTTGGATCCCAAAGTGTACTCACACTCGTTCAAAGAAGATCTTGGCATTGGCCTCCACTGTGATGCTCTTCTTGCAGACGACCAAAATTGCCATCTTGGAAAAGTGATCAACAACCATGAAAACACATTCATTTCCCCGCTTGGTGGATGAAAGGCCTGAAATGTAGTCCATTGAGATGGATTCCTAGGGTCTATTGGGAGTAGGAAGAGGAGTATACATGCCTTTTTTCTTAGTGGTTGGTTTGGAAATAGCGCAACCAATGCAGGACCGAATATACTTGCTGACATCTTGTCGAAGTTTCGACTAGTAGAAATGTTGTTGCAACACTACCACTATCTTTTCCACGTTGAAGTGTCTTGCCACCTGACTGTAGTGGGCTTCCCAAATCAACTTCACTTGCTCGCTTGATGGAACACAGAGATGGCCAAGATGGCACAACAACACGTCCTAAAGATGGAAATTAGCGACAAATGTGTTTGCGCCCAACATTTGGTAGGTGTCAGCGAAGTCATGATTTGTCTCATAGAGGTGGGGACATCCGAAGGTCTCGTGGTCATAAGAATCTAACATTGTGGCGAGTGTCGTGACTGGAGGTTGTCTGAAGGAATCAATGACTTGGTTGTTACTTCTTGTTTTATACTTGATGTTAAGGTGGAACTACTGCAAATATGTGGGCCAATTTTGATGGCGGTCATTTTGTAATTTTCCTTGTGTCTGCATGAACTGCAACAACTTATGATCAATGTGGATGCCTGTCTCCTTCTCGAGAATGTAATGCCTCCACTTACGATATGCTTGCAAAATGGAGCACATTTGTTTGTCACAAGTAGAGTACTTACGAATGACATATGATAATGTCTCACTATGATAGGACACAAAGTGGTCGTGTTGAGTGATGACTGTGCCCACAACATAGTCTGAAGCATCTGTCTCGATCTCAAAGGGTTGTTGCAGGTCAGGTAATGAAATAACTGAGGATGAGCACAAGCGTTAATTTAGATCATTGAGCACTTTCTGTTGGGATAGGCCCCACACAAAATTTACCTTACCACCACCTCTGGTTATTTAGTTGAGGGCCCATGCAATATGGGAGAATCCCAACATGAACCTGCGATATAAATTGGCAAGGCCTAAGAAGCTTCGAAGCTCAGTGAGCGTGGTTGGGGCTGGCTAGTCACAGATGAATTGGATCTTGGTTGGATCAACATGCACACCATGTGCATCAACAATGTAGCCTAGGTACTGGACCCTATCAATGCCGAAGGAGCATTTTTCCAAGTTGGCATATAGCTTGTGCTGCCACTGAGTGTAAAAAATCTGTTGAATATGCTGTAAGTGTTTTCCCCAAGTCTTGTTGTAGATGAGGATGTCATCCAGATACATCGCCACAAAATAATTAGTGGAAGGTCGCAATATATCGTCCATCATCCTCATGAAAGTTGTTGGGGCATTTTTCAAACCAAAGGGCATGACCTACCATTCAAAAAGACCTTATTTTGACTTGAAGGCAATTTTCCATACATTTGTGTGTTCTATTGGTACCTAATGGTAGCCAGACTTCAGATCAATCTTAATGAATATTTGACCCCATTGAGCTAATCAAGGAGATCGTCGATTCAGGGAATCAGGTACCGGTTCCTGACTATGATTTTATTTAGGGCTTGGTAATCAATGCAGAGTCGCTAGGTCCCGTCTTTATTTTGCACCAGCGCGATTGGGCTTCCACAAGGTGATGATTTGTGTCAGATGTGCCCCTTGTGGAGTAGTTCTTAGATATGACACTTGATATATTCATTTTCTAGCAGAGAGTGGCAATAGACAGGCCCATCTGGTAGTGGTGTGTTGGGGGTCAGATCGATGGTATGCTTGACYTGACAGTGCAGAGGTACCCTAGTAGGTGATGAGAATATGTCTTTGTATTCTTCCACGAMCTTATCCACTTACTTCTGCTGCGTGGAGAGGTCGACTATGGAGGCCATGGATGTGGCTGCCACCTTTCACTAACTCTGAGAGAGAATCATGAAGAAGACAAACTTCCCAGTATGAGAAATGACCTTCCTGCATTGTTTGGCAGAGATCAAGGAAACAACACTAGGTGGGACTACCTCGGGTATCCTGTACAATTTCCTATTCAAAGTAATAATAACACTATGAGGCCTAGACTCATATACAAAATGACGTTTCCATAAATAAGGTTGGCCCAAAAGAACATCACAAGCTTCAAGGGGAGAAACATCACACAATACCTCATCTTTGAATGGGTTGATGTCATATGACAAGAGACACTATTGGCTGACGCAAAGATCGCTTCCTTGACAGAGCCATCTGATGGTGTAGGGCTGCAGGTGGGGCGTTGTGGGCAAGGCTAGCCGCTTGAAAAACTTGGCTGAGATGAGGTTCTTCTGGCTATCGCTATCAATGATGAAGTGCAACAGAGTGCCTTTCACCCACATCTATGAACGAAAGTGGTGCTTGCCTTCCTTTGGCTCATCAAGTTCACCGGGATGGATCTTGGTGGTAGCAATGGTGGCACTGGGTTCTGCGTCAATGATCTATCTCCCCTTTTTTGGTTTCGACCCAGAGTCAGAACCCTCATCTAATTCATAGGCTTTTACCTCAGCCACCAATGACTTCTTTGAGTAAAAAGTAGTAGTGTTACGCCAGTGGCTCTTATGGAAGTCACACCACTTCCTGGTATCTTGCTTCATCTTCCCATTATCCTTCTTTGCTTGCGTCTTAGAGTGGTTGTCCTAAGGTTTCCCATTTTTGATTTGTCCTTTGTTCTGTAGGTTGGGGCTTCCCTTTCCCTGCTTCTACTGTAAGGGGTTCCAAGACCCAAACTTCCACATCTTTTGTTTAAGCTTCTGCTCGATTTTGACGACATATTGATAGGCCACGCCCAAGAATGAGATGTCCGAAAAATCCATTTTTGTTTGGATGTATATATGCAGACCACTGCGGTACTTGAGAAACATATGTCTCTCAAAATATTTGATACCCAACTTGGTGTGCAAGGTATAAAATACATTGGTGAACTTTGGCACTGTTTGGTCTCTTTCTTGCCGCAGTGTGGTCCATCTTGTATACAAGTCGTCACAACTTCCAACATGGTAGTATTGTTCGTTAATAACATCCCTGAAGAAACCCCAAGCGGGTGCAACTACAAATAATGTGGATCCTTCTATTTCCTTTTTCTAACAAAAATTCTCCCACCAATCTTTGACATGGGGGACGACCTTGAGGAGCGCAAATGTAATATTTTCCCTATCGGAAAAGTTGTGGACAGAAAAATACCCTTATAGAAGGTTTAACCATTTATCTATGACATCCACATCTATTTGACCTTCAAATATAGGAATATAAAAATTGATCTGTACCTTGAAGGGGGCAGTGCCTCCACTTGAGGTGGATGCATCGATTGTCGACACTTGTTGAAGGATTTGTGGAAAGTTGTCCATCATCTTGTTCGTTTGTCGATTAAGGGATTCCTCGGGCAACATTTTGAAAGGATATCTTGTCTCGTCGTCTTTATTTTCTCCTACCATGGACAGTTTATTGGGCATGCGAGAGCAATTTTTCTCAAGAGAAACAAGCTAGAGACCCAACTCTCTATACCCTGACCATGTCGAGGACATGCATTAAAAAAACGACAAGGAGCAGACCGCTATGATACCACTGATATGGATTTATCAGTGGAACAAAATGAAACCACAGATTTATAATATTAACACAGAGACACAAAGAACAAAAACATAGATATAATAAAATTTGACTTCTATTAAATACAAAATATGGTGAAAACTCCAAAATGCAGACTGAAAACAAGCTTGCTAGAATGGTGCCARCTTATCTCTGAGAAGAGATGTGATGGCTATGTTCATTCACAAGAAGATGAGTATRATGAGGCTCTGAAGGTCCTTTCACAATAAATATGGATTCCAAAACCCTAGACATCCAAAAACCTAACCCTAGGAGGTGAAGCACCAAAAGTCATGTGGGCCCCATTGGGGTAAGTTATTACATCAACTTCCCGGGGTCGTAACTTTTGCATACGATCTCTGTTTAGGGCGCACGATAGCTCGTTGGAAATATATTGACAAGGGGCTTCATTTAGGGGAATCAATTAGAGTGTTAGCCTTTCATTGAGGTGCTCGATTGTGAAAAAACGTCGTTTGGGCCCTCAAAATGGCCCCAGAAGTTTGGGATCCGAAAAATTGCTAAAAATAGTAAGTTGTCAAAAAACTATTTTGAGACAGTTGGAAAAGGTGGGTGGCCACTGAGATCCTCCTGGATCACCAATTTAGGTGATTGGGTACCTCAAAAGAAACCTAATTACATAATCCAAGATTTGAAATGCAGAAAATAATGCAACCATAAGGAAATAATTAAAATTTATGAACTTTCAACTATGAATGCAACTCATTTTATACAAGATAATTTAGACTCATTTCAATAGAAGCAAACTTCAAAATAACCATCAATTCATACATAGGTAAAAAAAAACAATATTTTCATATTAGTAAATAAACAAGAAGTACTTATCTTTTTGAAAATTATCCATCAACTAGTTGCAAACAAAGAATGTTCAACCTAACCATAGTCTCTGTGCCATAAATAATATCTTTTTTACATAAAGTACTCCTAGATAAGACTATGAATGAACAAGGGAAACATTCTGTTTATTTTCTCTAATCTATGTCACACATCCCCATTCCCAGAATTTTCAAGACAAATTCCCACTACAACATCCCAATCAACCAACCCCTCTCCCCCCTTAGCCTTCACAACACCATGAATGGGATTCCCTTCACTACTACGTATTCCCTCAAGACAACCCACTTCCCTTTAATTCTCCAGCGCAAGCTATCAAGTGAATCTCTACTACTAGGAACACGGGAAGTTTTAGTTGCAATTAATTTCCTCTTTTATCTTAGTAAACACCCATAAAATCAATCATATTTTACTCATAGTTTCATGGAATTAATTTATCATAATTTCATGATAGAAATACTCTAGTAGTATAATATTAGAGATGGAATCCCGACAAATAATGAATGGGGATAACTGATTTTCATTCCTAAATTCTTATATTGTATTTGCATGCAAAGGAGAGACCATGTGTCATCATAAGAAGTACATGTATCTCTCTTTTGGGACAAAAATCTCATGGTTTATGAATAATTTAATAAACATAGGCCATGGTTAGGGAAAGTCAGATAAATATATAGGTAAAAAATAAAATACTGTTATTTTTCACTCAACCCCCTAAGCCCCTTTTCTTCTCCTCTCGTGGATTCATAGCCCCCTTTCTTTTTCCTTGTTCATTTGTAGCCTTAGTGGAATTTATATTATAGTTCAATGTATATATATACAAAGCCGCATATGTCTAGCTTATAGGAATTTCACCATTACATATGCATTCATAATATAGGGGTCAAAATAAGGGTATTACACCCCCCCTTAGATTTGCATCGTCCTTGGCACATTATCATAACTATGTACAATATCAAAACTTATTATCAAAACTTAAAGAAAAAGTGTGAGTATGCTTCCTACATAGCATCATCCAACTCCCATGTTGCCTCATCAGGGATGCAATGTGTCCATTACACCCTTACCTACCCCATGGTTTTATTCTGGAGCAAAGTGACCTTCCTGTCTTGGATGTAAACTAATTGTATCTGAAATTATCCTTACAATTTTTCCTAGATCAAAGACCATTCAATGATATTCTTAGGATCATGCACATACTTCTTTAACAAAGATACATGAAATACATTATGAGAATATTTTATACTAGCAGGTAATGTAAGCATATGTGCAACATGTCCTATCCTATCCAGGATTTCAAAATGTCCATAATATTGGCTGCTAGCTTAGTACATCTCCTTGATGTCAAATAACTTTTATTTTGTTTAACTTTCAATAAAACATGCTCCCAAAATTTGATTTCCCTTTTTTTTTTTAACCAGTTTTCCTATCACGTGTTTCCTTCAAGTTCATCTCGATCTTGGCAACCTGTTCTTCTATCTTGTTGAGCAACTTTGGCCCAATTACCACTCTGTTAGTTGGATGTGTTGATGGATAAATATTGCTTATGAATAAGCAAGACCTCCCTTGGATCTGCCCTTGATCGAAGACAAACAGTGGGATTTACCACTACACAATTTTCCCTAGATTTATTGGTTCATTCCTATTTAAGAAAGAATATAGAATGACATACCTTTGAATCGACAATTGTCCTTACATATAATAGCTACCACAACTCCGAATAACCAGTTCCTGCAACCTGCTTCCCGCACACAAGAGACAACAAATACCAATGCTCAAACCTTCTTAAGCTTTAGAAAATCTTAGATATAACATAGATCTAATCTGATCTACTCAAGGCAAGATCAAATCTAACACAATCAAGTATTGAACATCTAATACATAAGAATTGGAAGGGGAAAACCATATAGATCTATATATAAATAAAAAAGAGAGTGAATACATCAACATGTCATACCTTGAGTCATGATGCAATCCTCCTAAGCTCCTTACTCTTGCTCCTCCCTAGCCGTCACATAAGCAAGGCTAACTTGATATGAAGACTAATTTATTGTGGAAGAGCTCCTATGAAATTCCTATAGCATGTACCTATAAATGATTCTTCCTCTTCTTTCCCATGGAATGCCTTCCTTATATCAAATTGTGGAGGAGGATAGGAGAGGCTTCTAGATCTCTAGAACTTAGTGAACTCCACTAGATTGAGAATTCCTAAGCTCAAATCATGAGAGAAACAACTGACCCAGTGTCGATCTCCTCATGAATCACCAATTCTAGAAGGCACATAGGTGGTCACGGGCCATTGATTATGTAGATAGTGACCAATCACGGGCTATTAGTTGTGTAGCTAACGACCATTCACGCTCTATCAAGTAGTTCAGGCATGACCATCCTAAAAATATGGGAAATCTAGGGAAAAACAATGTGTCTCAACATGAAACATCAATGGGTCCTCCATGAGTCCCTAGGGCGGCAAATAAGGCTATAATATATGCCATTAACATGCGACGTCAAAAGAGGAAATGATGGGTGAGACAAATTATGATAATGGTCACCAATGTGAGGGAGTGTGAAGAGGAAGTAAAGAGATCAAGAAGCCAAGGAGGACTTGCAATTAGACATCAAGTATATATAGTTCATCCCCGAGGTATGTATACCCTTAACTGGAAGAGAGACAAAGCATGGCCACCAACACAATACACTGTGGATCCATGAAGTGAAATGAAATATCATGGCCACGAAAAGAGTACATAGTGGATCCATGTCAACAAATAGAACATAGCCATGAAAAAATATAATGTGGATATATGTCACATATACATCATGAAGACATTAAGCACCAAGAAGAGTGCCCCTGTATTATTCAAAGTACTCATATAATAGTGATATACTCCATCACAACTTGGGAGGGGTAGAATGAATGAGTGATGTGGCCCCAAACCCAAGGTCTTTGTCCCAAACCTAGATGGCATGATTCTACAACATGTGAATAGATGAGTTGATGTAAAGCATGGTAGAAACCATTTGATTACCAGTCATTGAGGTATACTGTTAATAGACACGAGGGGACCCACCAATGAAAGAGTTATTCGTTTGGAGATAACAGGTGACTTAATAGCATGCATCTATGTTCCAAGTGCATGGAACTGACCTAAGCAAAATGAATGCAAATTGGTACTGGCAAGTGAGGTCCACTCATAGTAGTGGTTCTCTCCATGGGTGATGGTCACAAAACAAAGGCAAAATAATTCAAGTGGTTAGAGGTCAAGTGTGATTGCAATGACAATAAGCAAGATCAAGGAAAACAACAACACAATGGTAGCCACCAAGACATGAGAATCAAATGCAAATGCGACCATAAAGTAACATAAATAGTGGGAACACCCTCGAGATATGGCTAGAATATAGATGAAGAGAGAAGAAGGAGGCTCAACTTCTAGTCATGGCGGGTCTACAAGAGGGTTCCCAGGTCTACAAGAAATTGTAGCACGAGCACTAGCTGACAATAAAGGTGCTAAATAGGGCACCCATGAAGGGTAGGCACTACCATTCAAGTTACGACCTGCAAAAATGGAATGAATTATGTCGCAAACTGATGGGATCGAACCTAAGGTATTGTGACAACAAAGAGGATGATTAATAACGCAAAATGATATCGCAGGGAAAAACCTATCCCTATAAGTTAGTTTGAGACACGTACCTCAAGTTTAGTGGATGTCGTCTTAATCTCCAAAAAATGTGACCATAGTCCTATTATCAAGGAAAAACTAGATCCCTATGTCAAAATTCCATGAACGAAAACTCGTAAAAATAACAAAAATGCCCCAAAAATGAAAAATCTAGAATCAATGTACTTAATGTGTAGTGTGAAAAAGGATTTTATTGACCCCAAAGTGGTAAAAAAACCTCTTTATGGTGAAAAAAAACTCATTTTCACATTTACCTTTGGTAAAACTGGAGATCTTGAGCATAAAACCATCCTTCCATCTAAATCTTCTAGAGCATATTGTGGGAGATTCAACCAACGAAATTTCGAACCATCAATTCTAAGTAATTTCGGAGTCCCTTAACTCTCATTTCATGGGTTTTTTCTTGCATTTCAATGGCTAAATTTTTTGTTGGAGAGCCTGTATCTAGGCGGTGTCCATGGTGGCTAGTTGCTAGTGGGATTAATGGTGACTGTTCATGAGTTGGCCTAAGACCAGTCACTCTGGTGCTAACAACTTAATTGCGACCACCCATGAAAATCTTAAATATATGAAATTTTTGCAAGGATTTTCCAAGTTTGCTAATGGGGTTTTGTGTGTGCATTTTGTAGGACCTTCGATCAAAATGATTGAGTTGAAGGAATGTGATCATGAGGCTGACAACTTGTTAGCAATGGGGGACCAATAGACATTGGCAACACTACTAGACTGTGAACTATTGAAATTCTTTCAATGTTCAAACATGTTGTCTCAACCCCACTTGTTGGATATGTTGGTTCTGTATTGACAACCCGACCAACAATGCTTCAACATAGAGGGGGAGTTATTAACTATTGAGGCATAATATATATACTTCATTATAGGATTATCACGTCATGGACCACCAGTGAGACTAACAAGAGGCCCTGGTGGGCCAGACCGTTCTATCATGGATTATATCAAAGAGTATCGTTGCCTGGGGGATACAAGGACAATATTGTTTACCATTACTCAAGTGGAAAGCTCAACAATGCCACATCTAGTTGCAAAAGGTCATATTCAATATGCCTTGGTTTGCTTAGAGCCAACAATATTCGATAGGTGTTCCGGGTTGTTGTGTAACACGCCCGTTTCCCCAAGCTTGTGATTAATCATGTTTAACGATTTCCATGCCATG
>SNQJ01S0005315.1:155076-168245 GCA_010110895.2 Picea sitchensis
CGAGTTGACAAAACAATGAACACTATTAGAGGATTAGGAGAAGAAGTTGATGAGTCATTGGTCGTTCAAAAGGTTCTAAGACTTCTACCTATGAGATTTGATCCTAAGATATTAGCCATGGAAGAAAGAACATATATTGACAATTTGAGCATGGACAAGCTACATGGAATATTTGTAGCTTACGAAATGACGATATAAAAAGAGAACCCAGCCATGAACGATGCAACGTTCAAATCATCCAAGAAGACGAAGAAACAAAAGAAGCAAAAATCAAAACTAGATTACATCTACAGGGATGATTCAGAGGAAGATGAAGAAGTGGCAAACTTCGTAAGGAAATTAAAAAGAGGAATCGACAAATAAAAATGTATGCTTCCATTGAAATGTTTTAATTGTGATGGTATTAGTCATTTTTCTTCTAAATGTCCTTATGCTAAGAATAAAGGTAGCGATGAAGAAGAATATCCTAAGAGGAAAAATAAAAATCAAAAGGGAGGCAAGAGAAAGAACAAAAATAAATTCTTGAAGAAACATTTCTACTCAAAGGAAGATAACCCTTTATCAGATGAGGATGATGATAGTGACAATGATTCTAAAAGAGTACTCTTCATGGAAGTAGAAGATGATGAAGAAGATTTTGAAGATTCTGAAGAAGAAGAAGGTGAAGTTGATTTGAGAGCAGAAATAATCAGTGCTTTAGAAGAACTAGGGAAAGAAAGAAAGAAAATCAAGTCACTCAAGGTAGATTTAAAGAAGAAAGAAGGATCTCAAAATTCCAACTTAGAATAAATTGAGCAGATAATCACGAAGTTAAATATCCAGGTAGAAGAAGACAAAAGGATTGAAGAAACACTCAGAAAATAGTTAGAAGATAAAGAGAAGATCATTGAAAGCTTGGAAGAAGAAATCGTTACCCTAAGAAAAGATCTTCAGAAAAAAGATATGCAACAGAATAACACCAAAATTTTGGATGAGATCATCAACAATCAAAGGCCATACTATGACATGTCCGAGCTAGGATACAACCAGATGCAGACTGATAAAGGCTCAAGCTCCAAGACAACAAAACATGAAGCAGAACAAAACACCTATGCAGAAATAGTCAGAGGCACTCAATAAGAAAATCACAGAGGAACTGGACCACCAAGAAGATTCAGAACACGTAATCAAGAATAAAAAACATCTCAAGAAGAAGAGAAGAAGGATTTAGAAGAGCAACACCATTCAAAAGACCTCCTACATCCAGGTATCAAACTATTTTTCTTGGTTTATGCGATTCTTGTAATAATTTTGGTCATAAAACTGCAAACTATAGAGCCTATGCCAAGAATAGAAGAAACCATGAAGGTTATTAAAACAACAATTATCCTAGAAAGTCACATGAAGCATAGAACAAAAATCACAACAATTTTGGTTCACTAAGTAATGAAATAAAATGCTACAAACACAACAATTTTGGACACTTGGCCAAAGATTGTAGACTGACTTTTCCTCCAAAGGAAGCAAATCGGAATAGCAATAGTCATAAACACGAACCATAAAGGATATGGAGAAGAAAGCAAGATCAATTCAACACTAAAGAATTCTCGCTTGTTATACAAGCACAACACAAGAAAAGTGGGTGGTATGTTGACAACGTTTGTTTGAAGCATATGACAGGTGACAAGAACATATTTCTAACCCTAAAGAAGGAACGAGATGGATCAGTTTCATTTGGAAATGATAACTCAACTATAATAATAGGTAGATGCACAATCAAGCTTGGAAGCAAAGATGCCAAGGCAAAAAATGTTCTACTGGTCGAAGATATGAAGCATAATATTCTAAGTGTCAATCAAATGTGTGATCAAGGACACACAATTTTGATTGACTCAGGAAAATGTGAGATCAAAAAAGAAGGATCATGCAAATTGGCAGCTACAGCTAGAAGAACCTTAAACAAAATATATGTCCTGAATGTGATTGGAAGGGAAAAATGTTGCTTAGGAAAGGAAAATGAAAGTTGGCTATGGGACAAAAGGATGGGTTACATGAACTTTGATAACCTTGTCAAAATCAACAGAAAGGAAGCAGTGAAAGAAATGCATGAGATCTCAAAGCCAAGAAATACTCTATGTGAGCAATGTCTACAAGGAAAACAAACCAGGACCAAGTTCAAATCAAAAGAGTACTCCACGACAAAACCATTGGAGATTGTACACACTGATCTATATGGACCTACAAGGAAAAAGAGATTAAATGGAAAACATTATTTTGTGCTACTAGTGGATGACTACACAAGAATGACTATAGTTTTCTTTCTCAGGAAGAAGTCAGAGGCATTCTAACACTTCAAGATATACAAACAAATGGTTGAAACTGAGATGGATTTGAAAATCAAGTGTTTGAGATCAGATAATGGAAGAGAGTTTACATCAAAGGAATTTATGGATTTCTGTGGCAAACATGGAATAAAAATAAATCTCTCAACAGCCAGGACACCTCAACAGAATGGAGTTGTCAAAAGAAAGAACATAACAATACATAAAATGACCAGAACCATGTTGAAATATTCCAAGTTGAGTGACATATTTTAGGCACGGGTAGTACATATGAAAATTCATATATTGAACAAAGGAATGCTTAGAAGTAACAGTGATAAGACTCCCTACGAGTTATGGAAAGGAAGACCGACAAATGTGAAGCATTTCAGAGTATTTGGAAGCAAATGTTATATCAAAAGAGAAGATGGAAGGCTTGGAATATTTGACTCCTGAGTTGACAAAATCATAGTAGTTGGGTATTCAAGCAAAATCAAAGCATATAAATGCTTTAGTCCAAGACTCATAAAAAGCATGGAAAGCATCAATATAACGATTGATGAGACAAATGTACGGAAGGAAAAATAAGGAAGAAAAGACTTAGAAGAGCAAGATGATGAAGAATATCTAAAAGAAGAAGAAGAAGAGCAGTCAGAAGAAGAACAAAGACACCTAGCCGATGAGTATAGAAAAATCATCCACCAGAATAGATTATTGAGAATAAAGATGAAAGAGTTGAAACCCGAAGAAGAATAATGTCACCAGAACAACAAAACCTAGCATTGTTATATACAATTGAACCAAGCAATTTGAAGAAGCCAGAAAGCATGAACACTGGATCAAGGCTATGGAAGAAGAATTGGATCAGATAGAGAAGGATGACACATGGGAACTGGTTCCTAGACCGAAAGACAAGAACTTGATTGGAACAAAATGGGTATTTCGGAACAAGCTAAATGAGAGTGGACATGTAACCAGAAATAAAGAAAGGCTAGCATGCACACGATATGCTCAGGTTGAGGGAATAGACTTCGAATAACCATTTTCCCTGGTTGCTAACACGTAAGCAATTAGATTAATCTTGGCTTATGCATGTTCAAAGAGGATCAAGGTATATGAGATGGATGTGAAATCGACCTTCCTAAATTGAGAGTAAGAAGAAGAAGTGTACATCGAGCAACCAGAAGGATTTCAGTTGTCAGAAAGGGAAGATTATGTTTGCAGGTTGAAGAAAGAACTGTATGGTCTCAAGCAATCCCCCATAGCATGGTACTCAAGGTTGGACATATATTTACAGTAGCAATGTTTCAAGAAAGGTAATGCAGACAATAATCTCTACATAAAGGTAGATCAAGATAGCATATTAATAATTGAAGTTTATGTTCATGACATTATTTTTGGAAGTGATGATGACAAGATGAGTTACAGGTTTGCTAAAGCCATGCACAATGAGTTCGAAATGTCTTTACTTGGTGATTTTACTTTCTTTTTGAGACTTGAAATATATCAATGTCATACATGTATATTTATCTCACACACCAAGTATATCGAATAAATTCTAAAAAGGTTTGGAATGGAAGATTGTAAGCTCGTAAATACTCCTATGAAAACCAATTTCAAGTTGAGCAAACAAGATCAATCCAAGGATGAAAATCAGAGACTCTATAGATCAATGATTGATAGCTTAATATATGTGACGTCATCAAGACTAGATGTGATGTAAGCAATTGGATAGGTAGCAAGATTTCAAGCAACACCAAATGAAACACATGTTATGGCAGTAAAGAGAATATTCATATATCTCAAAGAAACATAAGACTATGGGTTATGGTATCCAAAAAGAAATGAACTATATTTAATTTCTTCTACATATGCAGATTGGGTTGGAAGAATTGACGACAGAAGAAGTACAAGTGGAGAAACTTTCTATTTGGGTGAGTGTATGGTATCCTGTTTAAGCAAGAAGCAATGATCAATATCATTGTCTACAACTGAAGCAGAATACATTGCCACAACAACATGTTGTACTCAGGTCCTTTGGATGAAACAAAATTTGCAGGATATATAGGTGGACTGTGATGAGCCCATCCCGATACTTTTTGATAACACCATTGATATTAGTATCTCAAAGAATCCAGTGATGCATTCCAAGATGAAACACATTCCTATCAAGTATCAATTTCTATGGGAACATGTTACAGAGAAGAACATCAAGCTAGAGTACATTGGGACAAAGGAGAAGAGTGCATATATCTTCACCAAACCTCTTCCAAGGGAGACTTTTGAGTATCTTCGACATAAACTTGGAGTAGTTTCTACCCCGTAGTGAACTTCACAACTTCAACATGACAGGGTGAGAGAAGAAGTAAATATGACAAGTCATGAAGACTTAGAGTCAAGAATTTTTGAATGTTTTTCATATATGTCAATGATTTACATGAGGAAGCACCATGGAGGGAAAAAGTCATAGAACGGTCCGAAGCTTGCAGATAGGGGGAGCATCCCCAAGGAGAGTGCATATAGGGGAAGCAACCCCAAGAAGAGTGCAGACATGGGGAGCAACCCCAAGGTGATTTCAGACAGGGGGAGAAGCCCCACGAAAAGTTACCCTTTCCCATTGATGTCAAAGGAGGAGAGAATGAATAGATGCAGGGTAACAGAGAGAAAAATACATAGGGAGCGATGGTCACAGAGGGAGCATAAGATTGCACATGTGAGTTGTCATGCCATCAATGTTGAGGTATTGCATCAGAGTGTTGCCATCAATGCCAAAGGGGGATATTGTTGCAAGATTGGTTGTTATTGATGTCAACCCTTGAAGAAGTCAGGAAGCCCTGAAGGTATGGTTATGGAACCCATAGTTGATCGATTAAAAATGACATGAAGGATAATGTAAATGATAGTCACTCATTCATGGATGGATAGTACCTATCATGTCATTTTCAATGATATGTGGTACACCACGTGGCTCCTCACGATTGAGGAATTATGGCCTTGTAAAGTTGGAGGACCCCGAAGAATGATCTAGAAGCCCTTAGAAGGTCAACAAGAAGTTACATGTCATTTATTAAGGGTAAAGTAGTTGCAACAAGAATTTAATTAAGGGTAAAGTATTTGCAACAAGAGAGTGTGGTTTATCCCTAAAATAAGGAAAAAGGGTAAAACTATTACAAGCTAGCCCCTAAAGGAAGTCACTTGGAAAGTATAAATAAGACTTCAAGAGGCTCTTATTAATACCTATTGAGCACATTGAATATCTATGCTGTAAAGTGTTATGGGAAGGTACTATTGACAAATCTGATGCAGTGAGTCTGAGTTAGCGAAGTTCAGTGAAGAGAGAAGTTGCAGGAGTCAAAGGGATGAAGTTGAGCTTACTTTTCTAGGGTTTTCCTGAGGCTATCTGCATGTTACAGTGTAGGAAGAGTGTGAACATATGTAGGTTTTAGTGAAGGAAAACACAGATGCACAAAGAAGCAAAGAAATCTGTGAGTTGTAGGGAAAGTAGGGCGCAAAAATCCACGATCCATAATGGGATAGAGCACGAACATTCACGAGTTTAGAAAGCACAGGGCACAGATCTGTTGAGGAAATTGAAGTTCAGAAGATAAAATCTATCAGGTCAACTATCGTTTGGGAGGTATGGTTTACTGTGTATGTTAGGGTCTATATTCTGCAGTAGTCCAACACATAAATGTTTTATTAGTTCAAGAGTATTGATTTGGGAGACATTCTTGTGGATCTTGGTATGAGGGTTTGAGACATAAGGTTTTGAGTGGTAACAGTTGATGAAACATAACAACAATGACATGCTATGAGAATTACATTGATAGATCAAGAATAGGTTGATCGATTCAGTTGTAGTGACAGGTTGTCTACATTTATATTTCTGGGTAATTGGATGGGGCAAGGAAAGAGGGTTGTAGCCTCCTTCTAGTTCGTGCCGGAGAATCAGGGAGTTGGAGCTTCCTTTAGGTTGGAGCCTGAAAATTAAGGTGTTAAGCCTCCTTCCAGTTGTAGTTGGAAAATAAGGAAGTTGGTGCTTCCTATGAATTTATTTCTTCTGACATATAAGGAAAGCATTGCATAGTTTTCTCCTGCATTGGGTTTCCACGTAAAATTCTAGTGTACTATGTATTTTTGGTTGCTTAGTGATCATGGTTGATTTATACTGCTAATGATACATTAAATGCTAATGTCAAACTATTGAATACTTATGATAAAGTTAAAGAATACACATTGTGGTTAAAAGTGGTAATAAAGTATGCATACTGATTCACCCCCCCCTTTTAGTATTCCAACAATTGGTATCAGAGCAGGTCCTTCAAGAAACATTTTAACCATTGGAAGGAGATCATGGACTATGCTAATATTGGATCACCAAGGTTTGATGGACATAACTATGCCTTATGGAGTAAAAGGATGGAAACCTTTTTACACGCACAGGGATTTGATGTTTGGGAATCAGTAGTAGACGAAAATGCAACACCAACCACTCCACCAACTCACAAATATGGAAAGAAATTGAGTGAAACAATTCAAAGGCTAAAGGCACCATTCTAAGCAGTCTGGAAAATTTGGTATTTGTCAAAGTTATGCATTGCAAGACCACAAAGGATCTTTGGGATAAACTTCAAAATATTTATGAAGGATATACCAAAGTCAAGGGAGCTAAGATTCAAACCCTTAGAGCCAAGTTTGAGCAATTGAAGATGAAGGAAGATGAAGACATTGTAGCCTACTTTCAACGAGTTGACGAAACAATGAACACTATTAGAGGACTGGGAGAAGAAGTTGATGAGTTAGTGGTCGTTCAAAAGGTTCTAAGAGACCTATGAGATTTGATCCTAAATATCTGCACTAGAAGAAAGAATAGATCTTGACAGTTTGAGTATGGACGAGCTACATGGAATATTCATAGCTTATGAAATGAGGATAGAACAAGAGAAGCCATTCATGAAGGAAGCAACTTTCAAAGCATCCAAGAAGACAAAGAAACAAAACAAGCAAGAGTCAAAACTAGATTGCAGCTACAACGATGATTCAGAGGAAGATGAAGAGGTGGAAAACTTCATAAGGAAACTAAAAAGAGGAACCAACAAATACAAAGGTATGCTTCCATTGAAATGTTTTAATTGTGATGGTATTGTTCATTTTGCTTCTAAATCTCCTTATGCTAAGAATAAAGGTAGTGATGAAGAAGAAGATCCTAAGAGGAAAAAGAAAAATCAAAAGGAAGACAAGAGAAAGAACAAAAATAAATTCTTCAAGAAAAGTTTCTACTCAAAGGAATACAACTCTTCATTAGACAAGGATGATGATAGTGACAATGGTTTTGAAAGAGTACTCTTCATGGAAGTAGAAGACGATGAAGAAGATTCTGAAGATTTTGAAGAAGAAGGTGAAGTCGATCTTAGAGCATAATTAATCAGTGCTTTAGAAGAAATAGGGAGAGAAAGAAAGAAAATCAAGGCACTCAAGGCAGAGTTAAAGAAGAAATAAGGATCTCAAAATTCCAACTCAAAATAAATCGAGCAAAAAATCACGAAGTTAAAGATCCAGGTAGAAGAAGACAAAATGATTGAAGAAACACTTAGAAAATAGTTAGAATATAAAGAGAAGATGATTGAAATCTTGGAAGCAAAAATCGTTAACCTAAGAAAAGATATTTAGAAAAAATATATGCAGCAGAATAACACCGAAATATTGGATGAAATCATCAACAGTCAAAGGCCATACTATGATAGGTACGGGCTAGGATATAGCCAAATGCAGAGTGAGAAAGGCTCAAGCTCCAAGACAACAGAACATGAAGCAGAACAAAGCACCTATGTAGAAATATTCAGAGGTACTCAATAAGAAAATCACAGAGGAACTAGACCACCAAGAAGATTCAAAACATAGAATCAACAATCAACAACATCTCAAGAAGAAGAAGAAGGCTTCAGAAGAGCAAAGCCATTCCGAAAGACACCCTACATCTAGGTATCAAACTATTTTTCTTGGTTTATGCTATTCTTGTAACAATTTTGGTCATAAATATGCAAACTGTAGAGCCTATGCCAAGAACAAAAGAAACTATGAAGGTTATTCAAACAACAATTATCTTAGAAAGTCATATGAAGCACAAAACATAAATCATGACGGTTTTGGTTCACTAAGTAATGAAATAGAATGCTACAAGTGCAACAATTTTGGACACATGGCCAAAGATTGTAGACTGACTGTTCCTCCAAAGGAACCAAAGAAGCATAGCAATAGTCATAAACAAGAACCACAAAGGATATGGAGAAAAAAGCATGATCAATTCAACACTGAAGAATGCTCGCTTGCTCTACAAGCACAACATAAGAAAAGTGGGTTGTATGTTAACAAGGGTTGGTCCAAGCATATGACAGGTGACAAGAATAGGTTTTTGACCCTGAAGAAGGAATGAGATGGATCGGTTTCATTTGGAAATGATAACTCATCCAGAATAATAGTTAGAGGCATAATGAATCTTGGAAGCAAAGATGCCAAGGCATAAAATGTTCTACTGGCTGAAGATATGAAGCACAATCTTCTAAGTGTAAGTCAAATGTGTGATCAAGGACACAATATTTTGTTTGAATTGGAAAAATGCGAGATTATAAAAGAAAGATCATGCAAATTGGTAGCTACAACTAGACGAAAATCAAACAAAATATATGTCCTGAATGAGATTGGAAGTAAAGAATGTTGCTTAGGAAAGGAAAATGAAAGTTGGCTCTAGAAAAAAAGGATGGGTCACATGAACTTTGATAACCTTGTCAAAATTAACAGAAATGAAGTAGTGAAAGAAATGTCTAAGATCTCAAAGCCAACAAATACTCTATGTGAGCATTGTTTATGTTGTTCCCGAGATTAAACTTAAGGCTCAAAGAATAATGTCATGCATCAGGAATTAAGGAAAGTTGGTTTTAAAGGTGTTTTTTCTTCCGTTAGTTGTGTAAGAGTTAAATCCTCAAATGAAATTAATATCTGAACATAATAGAGGCCGTATTTCGTCGTCTGAGTCAATTTATCAAATTGAGAGAGGAGAAGAAAATTACAAAACTATTAAACAAACTAAGGCATCAATGACATAAGAGTCTTACCTTGTTTATTGTAGAAGAAAATGTAGAATGCACTCCTGAAAGGATATAAGATACAGTGATCCAAACAACAGGCAGGTCTTGTATTTGCTGATAGAAAATACAAAGGAAAAAATGCTTGCTAATCAAATACGAAATGAAATGTAATCACAGTGGATGTTGTACTAAATTGTAATCATTCACTTGTTCGGGAGTAACTTAAAGAGAACAGAAGATATGAAACACAAAGAGGGCACATAACTCAAACAACACAAAATTTGGAATCCCTGTCTGCACTTGTATTAATACTCACAAAGGATGAGTTTTCTCAGTTACAGTACGACAAGAAGCGACCCATTTTCATTCTTTGAAATATGTATTTATACAAAAATTTCTCAACCTTAAGTGGTTGGAATTCTTCTATTTCTAAAATAGTAAATTTACAGAATATGAAATCTGAAACGTCTCGCTTGCATTTCTGTTGGTCTCCTCATTATGCCGGCGAAGGCGTTTTTCTCTCTAATTCTCTAGCTTTGAAACAGATAACGTACACAGGTTATCTCATTAGTTTCCAGAGGTGTTGCCTTTTCCCTATTCAATACATTTGACGCATCTACTTACAAATTGAGCCACCAGTTTGGAGGGCTCTGTTAAGTTATTAGCCTAAAAAAATATATAATTTCTTTTCCAACCGAGGCAATCTCTCTTCCATTCGTGTGTCTTCTGAAATTATATACTGTAGTTGTAGATTAGGCTTCACTAGCCATCTATTTATTTTAATAATATTAACTTGTTTTATCTGTGAGATTTCAGCTTAAGCTTCTTCCACATTTGTCTTAATGTCAAGCAGATGCTTCGTTATATCAATCTGACCCAGTACCCCAGAGCTATCTTCTTTATCAAGGCCTAATGATTCCTTGTTGAGTGAACAAAAAGCTTCTTCACAAAATTCTTTCACTTCCTTAGCTATTTTTCTACCTTCAGCTATGTTAGACTCCCAAGTCTTTAGTATTACATCACCTCTGGTTTTCTCTAAAATGGTCAATCTGGAAGTCATAGATACTTCTTCTTTTGTTGAAGACACAATTGCTTCTTGGAAGGTAGTACAAGCATCAATAACCTCTCTCTTTTTTAAACCAATGTTAATTAATGCTTGATCTATCATCCGAAAATGATTTTGGACAGTTTCTACCTTAGTGAAAAGGATTTGCTTTGCTGCTTCCAAATTCTTTCACACTTCCGATGCTTGAGATTGGAACACTTCTATATCTACAACCATGTTCTCGGTGGAACTGACTTTGGCCTGTAGTCATTTTACCAGCTCATCTTGTTGGGTGGACCATCCTTGGCTTGCCTGTATATTCCTGTGCATCTCTTGGAGGCTGGATTTGAGCTGTTGGATTTCCTGTCTATCGTTGGCTCTAATCTGCTTGAAGCCCTTATTGAACTCGCTATGAACATTCTTTTCTATAGTCTTCATTTGATTCTTCAATTGGCTTATTTGCAGATCTTTCTGCTTCAGTCGTTCTTTTAAATTTCTGACTGAAAATTGGTTGGCTGTTGCAAAAGCCCCTAGTGAACTTGCTACTTCTTCAACAAAGTCTACCTCCTCTAATGCCTCTCCATCAATTAGCACCCTGTGTCTTTTGACAACTAAACCGTCCTTTTGGTGCATTTCTCTCTTCACCACAACCTTCCTTTTCTTAGTGAAAAATAAATTGGAAGGAGGCAGCTCCTCAACCAAAATGGCTGTGAGGTCCTCTATGAATACTACCTCTACATTTTGATTCCCTCTGGTGAATTGTAACGGTGTGATGAACTGAATGGGGCTGCCGATTTTGGTGGATGATTGTTTCCCGATCACATTTGTAGTTGATTTGTCTGGTGTAAACATTGGTCCTTCTTCTCCCTCCTTTGTCAGTGTCTCTGCTTGATATTTGGCTTGGTCACCTGATACATTTGTCGATGGGATATCTTCTTTCTAAATTGACACCTCAGTATTCTCCAAACTTTCCCGTGTTTCTTGTCTGCTGGAGCTTACTGCTTCTGAGGTTTGGGTCCCCGTCTGCTGTGCAACTGGAGACATCAGGGTTCCTCCTTGTAACACTTTAGGGAGGCTACTTCTTTGGTGCCTTTGGAAGTCGTAAAACTTAATCATTTTATCGGGTGACATAGCTCGAACCCGACTCAATACCTGTGGATAGGATCTCGCTCCTCAGAAAATCTTTTCTTGAGGAGAATCTTCGTGTTCATACCTTTTCAAATTGCAGCTGGCCATGTGATTACCCATGACCTTCTGCAGGTCGTGCTTCTTGAATTCAATGTACGCCATTTTTATTTCTTCCAAAGCCACGACCTCCACTTTTGAGTGACAGGAATCCAGTAGAGAAAATGTACCAATCTGTAGGGGAAAAGAGGACCATACCTTTTTCTGTACTTCTTTGAGCTCCTTACTAATCCCACTGAGCACAATTTGTCATGCGACCTCTCGGCACACTAGTCTGTCTGGTAAAAATTGCGGTAGAGCATATGGAGGAACTGAACAACCAAAAACCCTAATATAGGAGAAGTGTTCCTTGATGTACCAGTCTGCTATTCTGCCCAGGTTAGTCACAATTTTGTCGGAGATTCTGGGAGGTGGGTAGGCATATATAGCTGTGTGCATTGGCACCACCAACCAGTTGCAGATCTCATAGAAGAAGTCTCTTGCTTTGTCTTCCCAAAGCTTCGAATGACAGATATGTATGGGCTCAACACTAGTTGGAGTCCACCTCCAGCCCATCAGAGGGAAAGGCATCATGAAATAGACGATGTCCATAATATAATCAGACATGAAAAATGAGGCTGGTTTCCCCTTGGCTTTCAGTGCTCAATACCATGTGATCTCTTTAACCGAATTGTCTGACAATATCTTTGCCCAATCAAAAGAGTACCCTTCGGCTATTGTGTGTATAATAGGTACCCACGGTAAAAAGAAATGAGTTGTGTTTTCTTTCCTAGAGAGTCTACACATCGTCATCGTTATGTACATTATGTGAGGTTCCAGTGAGAAGACCGAGTATGTGCCATGAGATTCAACACTGAACTTCTCGGGACGAGAGTGCCAATCATTAATTAAATCAAACATGTTTTTCCCATATTGGACACATTCCTTCTTGTCAAATTCCAATAGGAAGCTGGCACTGTGAATGAAATTGGGCATCGGAGACAACTTGTACATTACCTGTAAATGTTCTGGACGGAAAGAACCAACTGCGACCTTCTGTGAATTGAATATGGTCCTGGTCTGGATATCCACATTTTCTAATGCCCAACCGATCATATCGTTATAGGGCAAGAGTCTGGGCGTCGTTGCTATCTTATGTAGCTCTGATAGAGCAACATTCTTGTATTTGGTAGATAGGTCTTCCTTCTCGTTGTCGCTTGAATCATCTGAGCAATTTACGAATTCATAGATACGCCAGTTAGTGTTCCAAGATGATATTGATGATTATGTCCTCTCATCCACTCGATGCTATTGATGATGTTGTCCTCTCTCTCTCTCTCACATAATGCTCCTGAAGAATACCCTTCTTGTTAAGGGGGAGTGTTGAAATAATGTAATTGCAAAGAGTATTCTTATTATTATTTGATATATCATTCATTGGATCAATCCCCATTGTGGATTGATCTTGTCGGCTATTGTAATAGGACCAAATCCCCTTTTGCGGATTGGTCAAATGTTAATTATAATAGGCAGAATAAGAAGTCAGCCCCAACAGATATCAAAGAGGCCCCAGAA
>SNQJ01S0005315.1:217395-234318 GCA_010110895.2 Picea sitchensis
GGTATAATTACAAATAATGGCCTAAAGCCGACATAAATAAAATAACATTACTAATCTAAATTACAACTAATGGCCTAAATCCGACATAAATAAAATAGCATTACTAATCTAATATGCCCCAATTAAGGGGCAATGAGCCAATATTAGGGCTTAACAGATTATCAAGCTTTGGTGCAAATACAATAACATTTACCTACAAGGGATAGAATCTATGAGAAACAGGGGAGGTCTCTTGATTTTATAGGAATTTATTTTATTTTTATTTTTTGAATAATTTCAGGAGGGAAAATAGTGTAAATAGTGAAAATAAATTTATGAGAAGTGGTTCCTTAATTTATAATGATGGAAAATAGTGTAAAAGTGGGCTTAATCATATGGTACCTATATTATGAATGGCGTATTTCAGTAAACCTATCATTTTGGTCTAGGTTATCAACTTTTGGGTGATAACATATTTCTCCTGATGTATTAGGTTAGGAGCACATCGCATGACCAAAATACATTATAGTTTTCTTTTGCCAAGGGATGAGACAACCAAGGAGAGAGAGAAGTGTCATTGGAACAAGAACCACTCGTGGAAAAGGCTGAAGGAGACCACCTACCAACAAGAAAATGACAAGGTGATGAGTTACATGATCTCAATAGGGACGAGGTAGGAATACCCACAATCATTGAGATAACTGATGATAATGATTACAATGGTGTGCCCTGTCATAAAGGGGATGAACTGGTGAGACATCATGAGGTCTCAAATACAATATGGTGCTAACAAAATAAATCCAAAGTAAAATACAATGATCTAACTGGTCCCATATACATATGTTTGGATCAAGAAGTGCTAGGTCTACATCATAATTTTTATAAATCTAGGTACATAAGAACTAATGGCCCATCCCTTGGCAGAGTGGGAATGGAAACAACCTAAGAAGCCATGCTAAACATGAAATGATATTTGGAGATCTAAAATTAGCTAACTAAAGGGAATCTTGAACTGAGCACTCTTATAATGGTGGAACTGAGCTAATAAAATCCCAAGAATTGCATCTAAGGCTGGATCATGGATATATGTATGAATCTCAACAATGCAGTGATGAGTTGTAGTCAAGCACATGCAACCCTACCATGTTTGAGACAAATTATGAATCCATTAGCTTGGTCCAAGGCAACACATCAAGAAGGTGGATGGGTGCTAGAGTACATGAGACTAACCTCTAGAATGAAGGTACTAATGTCAATAGGGAGATTCCACTGACACTCGAGAATGAAAGGCGTTCCTTAGGCCCGGTATCCAAAGTACAACAAGTGAAGTTATATCTTTGGAATCAAATGCTAATGTTGGAACATGTGGGTGACTATGTAAGGGAAACCCCCTTGTGAGGTTTGATGCATCTCACACATGTTTAGGGAACTGGTACAATCAAGTGGATCACTGAACCATCAAGTGTATGATTCTCAAGCATGCGATGATGAGCTGACGAAAAACATATGAGAAACAACCAAGTCAAATACCACTAATGACTCTCTATGTTTGGTTTGAGGTGCCTACCAAGGACAGAGATGAATCCAAGGTACACAATTGGCTAAACTAGACCCCTATAATACATGTGTTGAATTTGATAGGGGAACGTTTGCTGAAACCAAGGAAATGATGAATCCTTGAATATAGCACAAGTTAGAAAGTACAGTGTGACTGACAGAGACTAACACCAAAGGTGTATGGAAAGGTAATGAGAAGTGGACTAAAGAATTTCCTTATTCAGAGCATAAATGCAAGGCTGACCTAGAAATGACTAAAATAATTCCACAAGGGATGGTCAATTACTAGGCAAAGGGATTTTCAAATACACATTTGTAAATCACATGGACTACTAGAGATCGAATCTAGGCAAAATAGGATGGATACAACTCACAAAGGTGCTGAAAGGCTTTAACAAGACACAATGCGGAAATGAACAGACTCCATGGGACATAAATGTGACTCATCACAGATGCTTTGAACAAGGGAAAAAAATGGATGCTACCAAAATTGAACCAAGTACTATAAAAGCATAAGGCCCTCCTGGTATTGCCAAAGGGGGTTCCATGAGGAAAGGGTAATATATGTAGTACGAAAAAGAGAATACAACAAATATAACCAATGTGTCAAGAGACACAATATCCAATCAGAATCCCACCCAGTGGACATAAAATCAGGATATATATGGGAAATGAGGAGATAAATTCCCCCCCCCAAAAACCAGATGGCGATAGTGCTGAAGGTGAAAATTGTAAATGGAAGTGATCAAAGGTAGGGAAATTAATGGCAATATCCTTGGGGGTGGGTGAATGGTGGCATAWAAATGAATAATTATCACTATATAGATGAAGTGGARGGCTTATGATACATGATCATTCAAAAAATACAAAAAAAAATGGGGGAGTATAGAGGGAATGGCTATCAACATGATGATAAGAAATGCATGTGGCTTAACTATGATATGTAGACTAATTGGACTCCCAATCCCTAAGAGGATTCAATGTCATGGGTATCGAAATGAAACAAAGGTCACTATTCTAAGGCACCCATGTGATGAAGGATCTATCACTAGGTACATGGAAAATTCAAAATATGGAGGGGCTGGTCTGTCTACCCAAGTGAGGGGGGTCCTACATGCAATTTCTAGGGAATGAAAGGAAAATGAAATGAACATAAGGGAGTTAAAATATGTTAAATGGCAATGAAATTAAGGTCTGGAGGAGACCCATATCTATGAATAAAAGAGGTTATCCATGGGGAATTCCTACACATAAGTCAACAAAGACCCACACGTAATGATGCTCAATTAATTGAGACAAATATGCAGGAATTCATAAGAAAACAAGCATGCTTTAATGCTTATTGGAAAAATGAATTTTTGGTGAAGTATCGAAGCAAAAAATTCTAAGAAAGGCTTAGAAAAATGTTTCCAATGGCACAAATGGTACATCAATTGAAATCTAGATGATGGAATGAACTACCATGGGGAGGTTCTAGAGTTACCCTCCCATCAAGACGAACATGGGGACTTGACGGTAAGTATGGAATCACCAATTTGTTTTTGAATTTCATAGAGTAGAATGTTTCAATATGTTGTATTATCATTAACTATATGTAATGTGTAGATATTGCACTTATAAGGCTGGCTAGATAAACAACTCATATGGTGAGAGGTGGGTCTAACCAACTTAGGCCATTGGGGCCTAGGGATAGAGTGGATAGTGATCAACTCTAAAATTGGCCAGAGGGGCCATCATGCCCCCAAGCATGAGACCCCCACCCAATTGGAGGATGATGGGGGGTGATGATCAGGTATGGGTAGGTGGGAATGATGCCTCCTACTATGTGTATATGTAGCATGCCCCATATGATGGACATATACATATGCATTATGGATGTAGTTTTAGAAAGGAAAACGTGGATTTCAAATCAATTATTTACATATGAGTCAGCGAGACTCAACTTATGGGTTGAAAATAGGTTAAAATGTCACCAAACCAAGGATTGTCTGTGGATATGGTGAACAAATTCTCATCCATAAAATCTTTGGATTCAATAACATATCAGTCAAAGGGACTATGACGATGTGGTGAAAAGTAGGAATGATGAGAGAGATCAGCCCAAGGGTAATATGAAGTGGTAAGGGACTCTAGAATGTCTTCATCGAGATGAAAAAGAAGGAAACTTGATGCAGGAGCATCTCTCCATGTCAGCCAGCCAGCCAACCAGCCACGCCAGCGAATTCAAATCGCACGCTAAAAGAGAGGCGCAGCCTCATCTAAAATTGAATTGAATGTAATTTAATGTCTAGGCTGGTGAGCCATGGAAGCCATGCCTTTGCGTAGGCTGTAGTTAAGATAGGCATTTAATGTGTGTATGGCTGAGATCTAGATCCGATTCTAGACTAGACAACCATTCAATGTAATTGAATAGGGTAGGTAGGTTGGAGGGAAGCGCTCAAAGAGCCCCCTCAGGTAAAAGAGATTTTCATATCTCATTTTGATAGTAAGTCAAGGCAGAGTTGAGAAGAGCTAGAGAGAGCTCATGAACACCATTGTAATTATAGGCATTTTCCATTGTTAATAAGAGAGCAGTTTTTCCTGCATTGATTCTGTGTTATGTGGATTTCTATGTGTGTTCCATATATATGCTATAGATGTATGTTAGGAATTTGCAGGAGTGTGTGTGATTTCAAGTGAAGGTCTTTGAGGCTTCACACCAGGAGGGTGTGACAGAACGTTGCGGGTTCTGAGGGCCGTGCACAGAGGATGCACTTCTGAACTCTGCGGAGTCAGAAAAAGACGTGCTGCGGCACAGGAACTGGAGTCAACAACTCAGGAAGAAGACCTCAAGGTTGCTGAATACCTTGGAGGCAAGGTTGTGTAAGAGAAATACAGTTGCAGACAAAATTCCACTGTGAATTCTATAGAGCTCTGCCAAGTGGGCATTGAACATACGCACGGGTTGCGTTGGAGAAGAACTCTGCTGAGAGTTTGAAGAAAATAGAATCTCTGAGGAGTTCTGTGAAGCTCTGCCAGGTGGGCATTGAGCATATGCACAAGGTGCAGTTGGAAGAACTCTGCTGTGAGTTCAGAGAGAGAAGGAACAGAATCACTGAGGATTCTGAGAGCTCTGCCAGGAGGGCATTCAACAGGTGCAAAGGGTGCATAGAAGGGACAAAGCTGTTGAATGTTCTGTGGAGAAGGTACTCCACCAGGAAGGCATTGAGGAAGTGTATAGATAGGCATAGAAGTGAAGAGAACTCTTTGAGTTCTGGAGCTAGAAGAAGAATCCATTGAAGGATTTTACTAGGGTTACTAAATACCCAAAATCACTCAGCACGGAGTTGCTTGAGAAAAAGGATAGCCAGGAGGGCATCCATTTCATTCTCCATCTATGGGAGAAGAAAGATAAAATCCCTTAGGGGTCTGAGTGGTTGCAGAAGCTCAGAAGAGATAGCACCAACGTGTGCATGAGAAGACTCTGCAGAGGCGCAGAAGTCGAAAGAATCCTCCAAGGATTCAAAGACAAGAGCTCAGGAGAGACAACGCGGTGTATGCGCGAAGACTCTACAGGAGGTAGAGGTAAAATCTTCAAAGATTTGAAGAAGGGCTCAGGAGGAGTAGCAACAGCCATCAGATCTGTGGAAGCTGCGAGGGAGTTAACCTCATAGACAGGAGAAGAAATCCCGACAAGAGGTGTGGAGGTATCGGGATATCGGGAATCAACATATCGACATTCCCGTTGACAAAGGATCGAGGAAAGCCATAGTGGAAACCCCGACGCAGAAAATGAGCCGTCCGTTCAGAGGGACAGGTGTCAGAGATCTGAAGAGAGTCAGCATACTGGTTATCGGGAAATCGGAGTTCCCAAGGTCGAAGGAAATGGGACATCGAAAGTCTCAAAATCCTGGAGGAATCGAGACCATCCGTCTGTAAAGGACGCGTGGCAGGGATCCGTGTCATCGAGAAAGTCCCGAGAAGGAAGCTGCCCATCGGGGTTTAACTCATCGGGATATCGGTGATCCCGGTGACAAGTTGTTTGTGCACTTTGGAATCATGACACGCGAAACCCCAATCAGTGGGGGACAACTGTCAGCACAACAGACGAGGAGGAAGGCACCGTAGTGGAAGCCAACTGTCAGCTTGACGGAGAGTCAGGATTCGAGGAGTTGGGAATCCCGTAGACATATGAAATTGGGCATTGGAAACCCCGTAGCCCCGATAGGAGACAGGACTGCAGTCACAGGGACAAGGTCGTATAGACCAAGGGCTGAGCCAGGAGGGCTAGCTAAAGTTAAAGTGCGTCGGGAATTGGAGGATCACGGATCCAGGGGACGATTGCATTTTGACATCAAAAACCCCAAAAACTCGACAGAAGTGTATGACTGCAGTCATATAGGGAACGATCGCATGGATCAAATGGCATAGCCAAAGGGGCTAAGGCCGAAAAGGAGCTCATCAGGAAATTAGAACCCAAACCCCAACGAAAATACATAAGGCTACGGTCTTGTGGAGAACTAGTCACATGGACTAGGGGGTCTAGCTAGGAAGGGATAAGGATGAAAAAGAGCTCATCGGAGATCGAGATATCATGAGTCCTAGGTTCGAGGAAAACGTTGCAACGAAAATTGCGATATCGTGAAACGCAATTTCCCGACAGGCAAAGAACCGTGTGGGGGGGCCACAGGAGTCGACGAGGAGGACAGGTGGCATATAGTCGCGGTGGTTGAATGGACCGTTGACCGATCAAGGGCCGACAGTGCATCGGGGATCGGCATATCGTGATTCCTGAGGACTTGCACATTTTGACATCGCAAACTCCGAAACCCCGATGAGAGTATATGGTTGCGGTCATGTGGATGATGGTCACGTGGGCTAGGAACATAGCTAGGAGGGCTAACGCGTAGAAGGAGCGCATCGGAAATTTGGGGATCGAGGGTTCAAAATGTTAGGAACTCTCGACAGCAGGAAGTCCGAAACCCCGAAATCCGATAGAGATTTTCTAGTGGGGAAATTGATCACGGTCCAGTGCAGAGGCTGAGAAGGTGAAGAAGAAGACTTGTGGGTCAGATTTGCATAGAGATTCCTGAGGGAATCCAAGGAACCGTTTAGGCACAGCTAAAAGGGGATTTTTGAATGATCCTGTGAGAAGGCGTGTTGGTGATTTCAACGCCTGCATCAAGTGGTATCAGAGCCTTGAATCTTGCTTGTATATTTCAGGCAGGAAGAAGCAGGAAGAGGTAAAGAGAACTCTGATACACATCAAGTGGTATCAGAGCGAGATTTTCATCTGTATATTTTAGGTGAAGGAAGACAGAGCGCTGGATACTCTGTGAGGGATTGTTTGTAGGTAGGCAGCAATCAAGGAGACATTTAGGAGGACTGAAGGTTGAAGCTGAGCACTCAGGATTGTGGAAGTGACAGCAGCAAGTTTTCCGGGAAGGCAAACATGAACAACAGCATGGCTACTGAAGGCCATAGGTCTGCTGAACGGAAGAAGCCAGAGCTGATGAGCCCAGCTAAAAGATTGAAGGAACTTGATGATATCAGGGAAAAAATGGAGGAGCTGGAACTGCGGATGCGGCAGAATAAAAAGCCGAGATGGGTATATGAATGGCCCATGAAGAAGCCAAAGATGAAGTGGCCAGTCAGGGAGCTGATGGCCATAAGACAACGAAGGATGTTAAAAAGATGGCTGAGGTATGCTGAGAACCTCAATGGACCAGAAAAGGAGATGATTCTGGTATGTGAACCCGATATTGGAAAATTTCTCGGTGAAGAAGATGAATTGGGATCGTCTAATGATCTCAAGCACTGCCAGGAGGACATAAAAGAGGAAATTCCAGATTGCCAGGAGGGCAACAAGATGAGGTTGCTGCAGGATCTTGAGGACTTCTAGGAGGGAAGAGATGAGAATGGGGGACTAGCTGAAAGTCTCATGGACTCAGAGAAGAATTAAATTAAGCAAGGAGTGCTGATGAAGATGGGATCAGTTGATCTCAAAATCCGCCAGGAGGACAACGAAAGCATCCCATATTTCCAGATGGGCAGGGATGAACTGATGAGTCAGAATCAGCCAGGGGAGCTGACAGAGCAGGTGAGGTCAAAGATAGATTTGGAGTAGCAGGTGCAGCTGACAGAAGAGGAGGAAGATCATGATGATATTCTGATGATTGGGGGAATTAGAGTATTCCTACCATTTGCCCAGGAGGAGGCATAAATTTGTGTTGCAGGTGCAACAACAACAGAAGGACAGTCACAACTGACGATGACTGTCAAAAGGAAATTGGAGCAGACATTTGAGACTGCCCAAGCAGAAGCAGAAGGAGAAGATGAGTGTTCTGAGGAATGGATCAATGACTTCAGCCAAGAAGCTGAGGAAGCTGTAGCGTTGAAGTTGACAGCCGAAGAAGCAGAAGGAGAAGATGAGCATTCTGAGGAATGGCTCAATATTTTCAGCTAGGAAGCTGAAAAGACTGCAACATGGGAGGTTGCACAAGCAGATGAAGAAGGAGCAGACAACATTTTCTTTGCTTATCTGTGGCAGCATATGGAAGCCCTGGAAGAAAGGGTGAGAGTACAGGGAAGGCACATCCAACAGGTGAGGTTGGAAGATGAAGAAGGAGGCATGGGAGATCATGATGATCTACCCATGTGGTAGAAATTTTTGCAGCTGAGGAGACTGCATGAATAGAACCATCCACAGGAGCAGCTAGACGAGGTAATAGAATACATCAGAAGGCTGATGTTGATATCAGTAGACACTGCTAGTAGGGAGAGGCTGAGTAGAAAGGAAGCAGTAGTAGCGGTGCAACAGAAGCAGGAGCAGCAGCAGAATGGAGCAGATGGGAAGCTCCAAATATTTGTTTGGGATCCAGGAGGATTTCCAACCCCTTAGAGGGGAAGCGCATGAGCAGGAGCTCATGATTTTACAGCTGAGGAGTTTGATGCAGGAGCATCTCTCCACGTCATCCAGCCAACCAGCAAGCCACGCCAGCGAATTCAAATCGCACGCTAAAAGAGAGGTGCAACCTCATCTAAAATTGAATTGAATGTAATTTAATGTCTAGGCTGGTGAGCCATGGAAGCCATGCCTTTGCGCAGGTTGTAGTTAAGATAGGCATTTAATGTGTGTATGGCTGAGATCTAGATCCGATTCTAGACTAGAAAACCATTCAATGTAATTGAATAGGGTAGGTAGGTTGGAGGGAAGCGCTCGAAGAGCCCCCTTAGGTAAAAGAGATTTTCATATCTCATTTTGATAGTAAGTCAAGGCAGAGTTGAGAAGAGCTAGAGAGAGCTCAGGAACACCATTGTAATTACAGGCATTTGCCATTGTTAATATAACAGAGAAGTTTTTCCTGCATTGATTCTGTTTTATGTGGATGTCTATGTGTGTTATATATATATGTTGTAGATGTATGTTAGGCATTTGCAGGAGTGTGTGTGATTTCAAGTGAAGGTCTTTGAGGCTTCACACCAGGAGGGTGTGACAGAACGCTGTGGGTTCTGGGGGCCGTGCATAGAGGATGCACTTTTGAACTCTGCGGAGTCAGACAAAGACGTGATGCGACATAGGAACTGGAGTCAACAACTCAGGAGGAAGACCTCAAGGTTGCTGAATACCTTGGAGGCAAGGCTGTGTAAGAGAAATACAGTTGCAGACATAATTCTGCTATTAATTCTGTAGAGTTCTGCCAAGTGGGAATTGAACATACGCATAGGTTGCGTTGGAGAAGAACTCTGCTGAGAGTTTGAAGAAAACAGAATCTCTGAGGAGTTCTGTGAATCTCTGCCAGGTGGGCATTGAGCATATGCACAAGGTGCAGTTGGAAGAACTCTGCTATGAGTTTAGAGAGAGAAGGAACAAAATCACTGAGGATTCTGAGAGCTCTGCCAGGAGGGCATTGAGCAGGTGCAAGGGGTGCACATAAGGGACAAAACTGTTGAACGTTCTGTGGAGAAGGTACTCCACCAGGAAGGCGTTGAGGAAGTGTGCAGATAGGAATAGAAGTGAAGAGAACTCTTTGAGTTCTGGAGCTGGAAGAAGAATCCACTGAAGGATTTCTGTAGGGTTACTGAATACCCATAAGCACTCAGCATGGAGTTGCTTGAGCAGAAGGATAGCCAGGAGGGCATCCATTTCATTCTCCATCTGTGGGAGAAGAAAGATAAAATCCCTTAGGGGTCTGAGTGGTTGCAGAAGATTAGAAGAGATAGCACCAGCATGTGCATGAGAAGACTCTGCAGAGGCACAAAAGTTAAAAGAATCCTCCAAGGATTCAAAGACAAGAGCTCAGGAGAGACAGCGCGGTGTATGCGCGAAGACTCTACAGAAGGTAGAGGTAAAATCTTCAAAGATTTGAAGAAGGGCTTAGGAGGAGCAGAAACAACCGTCGGATTTATGGAAGCTGTGAGGGAGTTAACCTCATAGACAGGAGAAGTAATCCCGACAAGAGGTGTGGAGGTATTGGGATATCGGGAATCGGCATATCGGCATTCCCGTTGACAAAGGATCGGGGAAATCCATAGTGGAAACCCCGACGCAGAATCTGAGCCGTCCATTCAGATGGACAGGTGTCAGAGATCCGAAGAGAGTTGGCATACTGGTTATCGGGAAATCAGAGTTCCTAAGGTCGAAGGAAATGGGACATCAAGACCGTCCGTCTGGAAAGGACGTGTGGCAGAGATCGGTGTCATCGGGAAAGTCCCGACAAGGAAGCTGCCCATTGGGGTTTAACTCATCGGGATATCAGTGATCCCGGTGACAATTTGTTTGTGCACTTTGGAATCGTGACACGTGAAACCCCGATCAATGGGGGACAACTGTCAGCATAGCAGACAAGGAGGAAGGCGCCATAGTGGAAGCCAGTTTTCAGCTTGACGGAGAGTCGGGATTCGAGGAGTCGAGAATCCCGTAGACATATGAAATTGGGCATTGGAAACCCCGTAGCCCCGACAGGAGACAGGACTGCGGTCACAGGGACAAGGTCATATAGACCAAGGGCTAAGCCAGGAGGGCTAGCTAAAGTTAAAGCGCGTCAAGAATCTAAGGATCGCGGATATAGGGGACGATTGCATTTTGACATCGAAAACCCCAAAACCTCGACAGAAGTGTATGACTGCGGTCATATAGGGAACGATCACATGGATCAAAGGGCATAGCCAGAGGGGCTAAGGCCGAAAAGGATCTCATCGGGAAATTAGAACCCAAAACCCCAATGAAAATACATAACGCTATGGTTTTGTGGAGAACTAGTCACATGGACTAGGGGGTCTAGCCAGGAAGGGCTAAGGACGGAAAAGAGCTCGTCAAAGATTGGGATATCAGGAGTCCTAGGGTCGAGGAAAATGTTGCAACAGAAATCGCGATATCGTGAAACACGATTTCCCTACAGGCAGAGAACTGTGTGGGGGGGCCATAGGAGTCGACGAGGAGGACAGGTGGCAAATAGTCGCGGTGGTTGAACGGACCGTTGACCGGTCAAGGGCCGGGAGCGCATCGGGGATCGACATATCGTGAGTATATGGATGCAGTCATGTGGATGATGGTCACGTTGGCCAGGAACATAGCCAGGAGGGCTAGCGCGTAGAAGGAGCGCATCGGAAATTCGGGGATCGAGGGTTCAAAAGGTCAGGAACTCTCGACAGGAGGAGGTTCGAAACCCCGAAATCCGATAGAGATTTTCCAGTGGGGAAATTGATCACGGTCCAGTGCAGAGGCCGAGAAAGTGAGGAAGAAGACTTGTGGGTCAGATTTTCACAGAGATTCCCGAGGGAATCCAAGGAACCGTTTAGGCACAGCTAAAAGGGGATTTTTGAACGATCTTGTGAGCGGGCGTGCTGGTGAGTTCAATGCCTGCATCAAAACTAGAGTCATCAATACCAGATAAGGTGGTGGAATATGGGATAGTGGGCCCATTATCAGTTCCATGGGAACCAAAAGTATGGTTCACATATGTGACATATCGTAAGGTAGACTGAAGGCTAGTGGATGAAGGTGTTGGTTTGTAATATTATTTTCACTGTAAACTCAGTTAATCAACTTGCTAGTCTAGGTTGATTGATTAGGTAAATGTTTGATTGGATGGTTAAGTCGAGTCGATGGTTGGGTTAAGTCAAAGGTCGGGTCGATAACTCAAGCCGACTAGAGGTTGATAAGAGGTCAACAAGAAGATCGATTGGTCGCTGACTAGAAGACCGACTAGAGGTTGATAGGAGGTCAAAAGAAATATTGAATGAATGGTCGATTGGTAGCCAACTAGAAGATCGACTGAAGGTTGACTGGGTAGTTGTATGTCACAAAAGCCTGAGATTCATGGAATTACATCCAATCATATGCATTGATCTATAACCATTTTTGGACACCATGAATTAGGGTTTTTCATGCTGTAAATCCTATAAATATGGCATTATGTAATACAATCATAGGTGATTGAAACTCTCAAATTTATAGGTGTGTAATGGCCATGTATGTGTAAGCATAATTAGTTGGAGGGTTGTTCTTGTGCAAACTCAAGAGAGTAGGATGATGATTGTGTCTTCGGTGTGGACCAAGGTTAGTCATGTAACTATTTATTATATGAATGAATAAGACAACAAGAGAGTGGGAGTCACTCAAGGAATGTTGGTTTTCTTGGTTAAGTATTTCCATGGTAAAATATCAATGTATTGTGTGTGATTTTCATTGATTATATTTTGTTTAATTATGTATTCTTGTTCCTAGTTGGTTTCGTGTGAGTGTATTCTAACAAGTGGTAGAAAATCGCATTTTGTTACTCTATACAAGTCGGATCAAAGCAAGGTTAAGAAGATCTTGGATTTTAGCTAAACCTATGGCCAATGGGAGTTGTAAGGATATGATCGTTAATTTTTGCTTGAAAAAATGGAAAGCATTTTGAGGATAGAGATTAAAAAATTTCATGGCCAGAATTTTGAGTTGTGGAAGCTTAAAATCAAATATCTCCTTTTAGATTGAGAACAATGGTTCACAGTGGATCCTAGAAAAATTCTGACGGGCATGCCAATGAAAGAATGGGAGAAACTGGATAGGAAGGTGAGGAGTATGATTCATCTTTGTCTTGCATATTTGGTATTGCTAAATGTCTAAAGAAAATACATTGCAAAGAGATTGTGGGATATGTTTGGAAGCTTGTATAAATTGAAATACAATATTATGCTAAGTCAATTATTGTCTATGGATATTAAAATCACCGAGGAGGAGAAATGTATTAGCTTGTTGTGTTCTCTTCTAGATTCATGGGATACCTTAGCTGTGGCTATTGGGAGTAATACAACCACATTAACACTTGAAGAAGTGGTAGCATCTCTAATGTCAAAGGAGATGAAGTGAAAGAACATGGAAGGATTAACCAAAGATTCTTTGATGGTGAGAGTTTGACCAATCAATAGAGGTAAAGTTAAATTCTCAATTCAATGGTCTAAGTTGAAGGGTATATATAAATCCCCATTTCAATCAATGAGAAGATGTTGGAAGTGCAGTAAATATTGACATTACAAAAGGGACTGCAAGTTGAAGGTTGGTGAGAAGAGTTTTGGATTTGATGGTAATCAATTGACTAAAGGAAATATTTCTATAGACAAAGGAGGAGATATGTATCTGGCATCGACCAATACATAGTTGGAGAAAGATATTTGGTTGACTGACTCAGGTGCATCTTTCCATATGACACCTCATAGAGAATGGTTCTGTGAATATGAGAGATATGAAGGAGGAGATGTATTATTGGGGGACAACTTGACAACCAAAATTGTTGGATGAGGAAGATTCTGACCGATACTATAAGATGGGAGGAGTAGAACCCTTCAAGGTGTGCTACACATTTTTGGTTTGGGAAGAAATATAATATATGTTGGTAAAATGAGTGATGCAAGTGTGTACACTTTATTTCATAAGGATACATGTAAAATGCTTAGGGTATCGATGGTATTGATAAGAGGAGTTCAGATTGGAACAATGTACAAGTTGTTGGGAAGTGCCGACTCGACTGGATGCAACAATACAATTGTTCCTGAAGTCAACTTGACTATGGCCGAATCGACTGCAACCGACTCAACTATGATCAACTTGATTATTCCTTGTCAAGTCGACCTGACCATATTATGGCACCAGAGGGCATGACACATTGGTGAAAAAGGACTTCAAACTATGCACAACAAATGTGTAGTTGAATTTTTTCCTAATTTTAATTTAGAAGTCTATTTTTGTGAACATTGCATATATGTAAAACAAAATTGTGTGAGATTCCCATATGAAGCTACAAGGGAAAAATGAATTTTGGAATTGATACATAGTGATGTGTTTGGGCCTATACCAGTCCCTTTACTTGGAGGATCTCTATATTATGTCTCCTTCATAGATGATTTCTCTAGGAATACATGGCTATATTTCCTCAGGAGAAATATGAGGTTTTTAGAAAGTTCAAATAATTTAAATCTCTTGTGGAAAAGATGATAGATAAGAATATGAATGTGTTGAGAACTGACAATGGAGGTGAGTTTTGTGGATGGTATTTTGATCAGTTTTGCAAGAAATATGGAATAGCATACCAAAATACCACACCATATACCTCCCAAAAAAATGAAGTTTTTGAATGAATGAATAGGTTGTTGATGGAAAGGGAAAGGAACATGCTCGGTGGTGTCGGGATCACACACGAATTATGGGCAGAAGCAGTCAAAACTGCATGATATTTGGTAATTAGGTCTCCTTCATCAATGCTAGTCGATTCGACTCCACATGAGGTATTGTTTGGTAAGAATCCTTAAATTTCACATCTCAAAGTCTTTGGTTGTGACACATTTGTACATGTTCCCGAGGAAAAGAGTGTTGGAAACCTAATATGTTAGGGTTATGGTATTCCTCACTTGAGAAGGACTATGAAAAGACAAGTGATATGAACCTTCACCAGGAGTCTAAGAGACCTCTTGGAAGATGAATCCAAAGGTCATGATCATGTATTTATATGTCTGTCATATTAATGAAAAGCAATCTGTTGTAACATAGGTTAAAATTCTAATAAAAAATTCAAAATTTTTATTAGTTTAGACATTTTTGAGTCTTATATTAGTTTATTTCTTAATTTTTCTGGCTTAGTTTAAATTTTTTCTTGATTAGGTTTATCTCCTTTGTTTTGTTTTTCAATTTTATTTAAGTTTGATTTCATATTTAAGTTTTCGCATTTTATATTAATTCATTGTATTTCATTTTAAGCTATGTTGTATAATGTTTTAAGATTTTATTTCTGTTTGCATGTAGGTATTTCAATAAACACGGAGCTCAATTTTATAGCAAACTTTGCCTCACCCTATGCAATCTTGCACAAATTGCCTTTTTCCATTTCCCTATGCAGACTTGTCATCCATGTTTGTAAATCCCAGAGCTAAAAATACATATTTTTCCACATGTACGCACCTTGCCTACTATAAAACATGTGTATACGCAGGTTGCACCACTACAACCCGCGTACATCGGGATTTGTGCCCAAAAATGAAAATTGGTGTCGGGTTTCCATGTCACGACAGGAGATATATGATCCTTGGCCTTCCATATACTGGAAACGTTATGACTCAGCCCTTCAGTTCCATTTGAAGGCTATAAATGGGCCAATTCCGAGCTATGGAAAAGGAGAAATAATTCAACTTTGAGTGCAAAGTTACTCTGGAGAAATTATTTACTTCATATTGAGTCTGCATCCCTTTGTCCTTTAAGTCTGAACACAGTGTTCAACCCCTAATATTTTCCCTTATTTGATTGAGAACTTCATTGCCTCTCTTCTATGAGCTCACCTTTGGTGGAGGATTGAATTTGTGGAGGCTCAGCTGGAAGGAACTTAGTCTCTCAGTTCCGAACCATGCCGACATAGAAGTCTGTAACATTTTCACTTCTGCTAATCATATATTAATAGAAATACTATTTTCCCATCCAATTGATGTCTTGCAAATATTTGAATTATTATTCCATGGGCGTATTTGTCATGTTTATTAATGGATTATACTATTGAATGTGCTAACATAATTTATTATCACCATATGCTTGCTTTGCTTGGTTGTTGAGGACTAGTTACAGGTATATTGTCTTGGGTCAAGTGATCAACGATGGAATTCATCGAACGTCTGGACGAGGTAGGCCTTTTATATTGTCTTGCTAGCATATTTGTTTACATAGCATACTTGAGAATAGAGTTGATTTCTGCAGTCATTTCCGTCTGTTGTGGCTTACCCTAGCCATAGAGAGATTTTCCTTATAACAGAATTAACAACCATACTGGGGATTGAATCTTCTTTCTTAGGGTTTGGAGTACTTTTCTCCTTAGATTTCTCTCATTCCTATTGCGTTTCTTTTCGTATCATTGCTTGACAGCCTTTGTTCACTATGGGTATGACTTTTTCAGCCTTCTCCCTTGCCTAGCCTTGTTTTTGAAACATATACGTGGTTTTTGGCTTGACAATCGCGTATATACGCAGGTTGTCCCTCTCAAGCTGTGTACATAGGCTCTGTTTCCTTGAAAAGTCACGTACATCAACCTTCTTTGCTTGGTTGTAGGATTTGGTGGTTGCTGGGTGGGATTTGATGTTTTCTGAGTCTTCTTGGGTCTCTATAGTGACTGTTAAGTGCCTGTGGGATGACAGGAAACCTGTCTGGGGTTGAATTTTTAGGCGTAGTATTTCTCATCACCTTTTCATTTTGATTGTCCTTGTACGTTGGGATGGGTGTCTTGCTGCTTGGTATCCTACTTGAGTTGTCTGTTTCTATACACAGTAGATTTTTATATATCAAGTTGCTATTCAGTCCATGCATTTTCATTTTTCTTATATTGAAAATACAAAAATATTAGGCATTTTTCATTGCTTGGAATTTTGATCTTTTGAGTCTTTATAATTGGCTTAGTGCATGTAATGAAAGATTGCATTTTTACTTCAGAATTGCAGAGTTGAAATTGAAAATTGCATTTGTTTTAAGAAGCATATCATTCATTGAAAATTGAAGTTAGGACTTTGCATTATACTTATATTTACTTTTCTTGCCGAGTCATAACATCATGAGTTTCACTACCATAACTTTTTGAGTAAGCACGACCACTAAAATTAAGGCTATAATTTAAAATTGATTAGTCACGATTTTATTTTCTAGGATGCACAAACTAGCTTAGGATTTAGTGCCTTGGAATAAGATTTTGTGAGTAAACTTCTCCAAGGCAATTAAATCAACATATGTGTCTGACAAAGGGAGTGGAGAAATCCATTGTATAATTGGTAATATAAGGAGGCTCCACTCACACCAGAGTAAATCATGAGGTCACGCGAGGTTGGTTGAAGGGATATCCCCCCGATACCTTATTAGTGTCATAGATATTTCTAGGGATTTTTTAACACACATTATTG
>SNQJ01S0005315.1:241588-253150 GCA_010110895.2 Picea sitchensis
GAATCCACTTTTCTAAGAGCAAGTGCCCAAATGGGTGGTCATTCTACTTATTACACTCCGTCCACCTATCATTCTTTCGCTATGCCGATTCCTATGAACACGTTTCCCATGGTAGACCTCCATTTGTCCTCTGGTGTTTCATCCGAAGGGAATCATTCTTATAGTATGGGCAACCCCCTTCAAGAAGTTCCTTCATTTGGGGGCAACACATATCCTCACATGAGTAACCCTTGTCATGTCACTTTCTCTTCACAAGCAGCTTCCTCGGTGTCGATGCCCTTAGTATGGAGGAGGATACTATCTTATTGGACAGGGCCATGGTGTATACCATAACCCTTCTTGGCCTGCAATTTCTCAAAACTAGTCTTTCCCAAAACCTTGGTCACAAGTGCCACATCCCACAACCACCACAAGTCCAGTCACTGCATGTCATACTGGCATTATATCACCAACCTCTACTAGTCAGGTTGGAGATTCATCACTAACCTCTGCTAGTCATGTTAGAGATTGTCTACTAGCCTCTGCAAGTCATGCTGGGAGGATGTCACCAGCCACTGCAAGTTATGCTGGGGGCATTCATATGATTGAGAAGCCTAGACGTATCAGACATAAGGCCATATTCCTTTGTAGGAATTGTGAAGCAAATCACCTTACTTGTTTGTGTCTTGCTATTTGCAGAATACTAGAAGCATAGTTCTCACTTGAGGGCCCTTCAAGTTCTGAGTCGTTTGTGGTTTCCCCACACTCCGTTCCTTATTTGGTTGATACAACAGTCATGCCGATGCAATCTTCGGCTGACACCCCTCTTCCTTTAGGGGTTGATGCATCCTTTGAACTTGTTGTCTCACATCCCATTCAACCAGTGGTCGTGTCGATGCAATATTCGACCGACACCTCTCCTATGTTCGGGGGTGATGCGTCTCTTGACCTTGTTGTCTCGCATCCTGTTCAACCAGTGGTTGGGTTGATGAAATCTTTAACCAACACCACTCCTAGTTTTGGAGGTGATGCATCTCTTGACCTTGTTGTCTCACATCCTATTCAACCAATGGTTGAAGAAGTTGTCATGCCAATGCAATTTTGAGTCGATATCACTTTTCTAATTCTAGTTCTATACTTTCTATACCATGTCATTAGCATTTCTAGTACTGCACCTTCTTAACAAGAGAGAGTTTTACTCTCCCTGAGTGCTCTCCCTCCAAGTCCCGGAGAAGTTCCCTTTTATTGGGATGGTCTTGTGGGGTATCCAATGCCTCCACCTATGTATTTTCAAGTAAGAGACATTATTCGATATATCATGGATACGATAACCTCCGCTAGAACTTTATCCTCCTCAACTTGGAGAGCTTTGGGTTTTCCCAAGATTATGTCGGCTATTCATAAGATACTGACATTCCACAGAAGTTCAGCACGGGAGCCTTGGCCTCCCCCGTGACTTGCCACCTAGAAAATCCCAAGCAAGACCGAGTTAAGCTCTTTTCCGACTCGTCTAAAAAGAAAAAAGATTTCCGAGTGAATTTATCCCTTTCACACTCATTAAATTGGAATTGAAAGGTCGTGAGTCTTAGTTAAGCCCTTTTCCAACTCATTTTCAAAAAGCGAAAAGATTGCCGAGTGAACTTGTCTCTTTCACACTCATAAATTGGATTTGAAAGGATGTCTATTTGGTACAATTTTATCCATTTTTCTCACCAAGTAGACTAATATTATGAAAAAGGAAATTTTTTGGTGTTAAATTGTGATTGCATATCATGCCCTTGCTTGCAGTATTGAGCTTATAGCTGGTTCTCGCTTTGTGTTATAAACTGTTTGCCTCAATAGTTTTTCATCCTCAACCAAGTACAACCTCGTTTATATCCTTTGCAATTTGACACCCTATACCTAGTAGGGAACATTCCCCTGAGTGTTATCTCCCGCATGCATCTCCTTTCATTGAGCATAGGTATGTTCCACTGCTGGAACTAGTTTTGCTTACTTGTGACACTTGTTTCCTCCTCTGTATCATAGCATTCATTTGTCTATGAAAAAACAAAAAAAGATGGGTGGGAAGGGAGTATTATATTATATTGGAAGCAATAGTATCACCTTTGAACAAAGAACAAATTTATTGAGTCCATTTGTCACCATAATTTTGGGTTTAGCATGGCCTTAGGAAGCTGATATCATTACATAGTCTTCTCTATCGACTGGTTACTCTTCCAGTCCCTATGGAGAATTTAATTGATGCCTCCTGCATCTCATGGTTTCATCATTGAGTCTGTGCTTCCAGAGTCTTCCATATGTTTCTTACTCTTGTTAAAAGGAAGTATGTAAACCTGTGTCGACCATTTCTCAGAAATATTGACTTTGCATGTCGGCCATACCCTCAGTTTGTCTCATAATCACATGATGCTATAGTCCTATCATGCACCCTGGTCCTACTTTCATCATTGGTAGGTAGCCTTGAACCCAATAGGCGACATTTCATCATTGGTTGTTGACTGGGTGGTTTCTCTTGTGTTTGATGACAAGAAATCTATTTACACAGTGGGATTCATGCAATGTCTTGGATTTCATTAGCCTTATTGGTGGTTTCCTCGCCTTTGTCAACAATTTTCCTCATTGGCTTCTATTCAGAGGGTCTTTTTCGTGTACTTCTTGCACTTGGCACATGCGAAAGACACACATGGTCTTTGGTTCGTGAACATGTTCTTCATCCAATTTCCTCCAAATCATGAAGCTCCTGCTTTGTTCCTCGTGCTGAATGATAAGAGATGCCTGAATTATCTCCTTTCAGCAGGTCTCCTTCCATCGACTTCAGCTCATCTATTCTAGAAATGAGACCTAGAGTCTTATGAGTACCTTGAGGCTTGCATTCATTAGTGGTAGGTTCTCTCACCATCGATAGTTGGGAATACATCAATGTCTCCTCATCAATGGATTATTCAGGTGTTCGACACCGACTCCTTTATTCACACTTGTAAGAATGTACTCAGTGCCTTGATACCTAATTTCATTATTGGTGGGCTGTCTCACGTTTGTTAATGATATACCTCAATGACTGGTAATTAAACTATGTCTCATTGTGTTCGACCTCAACTCCTTTATTGACATAATGTAGACTTGCACACTTGGCAGATTGTGTAGAAGACTTGAAGACATTAGTATGTGGCTGCAACTTTCCTAAGCTATTGCTTCCCTTTCATTGGACCAATACCCATATGACTTCAGTGATCATGGGGGATCATATTGTACCCCATTGTATACATATATCTTCAGATTGGTTTTGACACTGGTTCTACTGGGCCTTGTTCATGGCTATGACAACCTTTGGCATGTAGCCACATTTTTATTTTCCTATTCATGGCCATAAATAGTTGTTTGGTATATTTCACATGGATCTATAGTATAATTCAAAATTGGCAGGCATGTATGCAAAGTCAGTGCATAATGTAATGAGCAACTAGTTCTTCTAGATAGTTCCCCATCACTCCACTTCTGGGTTGTTTATAATGTATTTAACCCATCGTAGATACTCCTCTAACCTCACACATTAGGGGGCACTTGTTATAGCAAGATTTGCCTCACCCTATGCAATCTTTCACATAAGGCCTTTTTCCATTACCCTATGCAGACTTGTCATCCTTGTTTGTAAATCCCAGAGCTAAAAATACATATTTTTCCACATGTATGCACCTTGCCTACTATACAACATGCGTATACGCAGGTTGTACCACTACAACCCATGTACATAGGTATTTTTTCCCAAAAATGAAAATTGGCGTCGGGTTTCCATGTCATGACAGGAGATCTATGATCCTTGGCTGATCCACCGGATCTTTTAATGACTTATGGTTGAGTTTTAATTTTGCATGCGTTAATTAACCATTTGAGAAAAATTAGTGAAAGAAGGAGGAAAGAAGAGGAATTATGACAACCATATACACATTTGCAGATCTGAAATGAAATAATAGACATCAAACCATAACACACAGATTGATAACGAAGTTCGACACAACTTTGCCTACGTCTCCGGGCCTTTTTCTCTGTGGGGGAGGCTTCTTTATTTCTGCTCAAAAGCTCAAAAGTACATCGCTACAATGCCAAATGGCTACAATACTAATCTATTCATGTTCTTCCAGATCTCTAGAACCATGCAAAGAAAACAACACGCAAAATGGATGTCCGAAGCTCCCAGAAATGATCCGACAACATCTCCTCCTCAAAAGCTTCTCTGCCTCAAAATGGCTTTGGCTTGGCTTCTCCTCAGCATAACTCTGATATGAATGCCCTCTCATGCCCTCAAACAAGCCTGGGTTATATAGCTTGGAAGTTGGTTGCTCATCTCCAACTTCCTCCCAAAATTTAGGCTCCAAAAATGCCCAATAACTCCCAAAAATGAAGAAAATACATTAAAAATAGGATTAACAATATTTAAACCCAAAAATTAGTTATAAAAACCCACTTTTGAACTAATTCGGGTGCTAGCCCCCCGAGCCCTGGGTGTGCCCCCTCTGGCATAGTTGTATGGACTAATATGGCCAAGCGCTAGCCCAAAGGGCTAAGCGCTGACCCCTGTTTTCGCGCTAACTCCCGGTTCTATTGGCGTATTCAAAGGACCGTTGTGGTAACCGTGCGCTTTGTTGGATCGACTCCCGGTCCTGTGGTAGTGGTTACGGAACCACGGGCTATAGCCATTATAACCGCTCATATAACTTAACCCCCCCCTGCCGGTGGTCCTGTCGTGTGGTGTGCGTCGAGGGCTGGGGCTAAGCCCAGACCCTTTCCCCCTGCCGTTTGAACCTTTAAACAAACTCAAATAACATTTATGCCGCTATGTTAACAAGAACCACCATGGGGGCGGGCAGTTAGCCCAGCCCCGCCAGTCCACTACCCACCGGGGAGGTCACGGGTTCGACTCCCGACCATGCCATAACAATTTTACCAAAACACAACAACCAATTACGGGGTGCCACGTGGCAGCCCACGACTGGGCCACGTGGCACTCAACCAACCAACCACAAACTGCCACGCGTCATTCACCTATTGGTCCATGTGCCTGCCACTTGTCAGAAGCCGTACTGCCACGTCAACCTGCCGTACTGCCACCTGTCAGTCTACGTGTCTGCCCTGTCAGCCTGCCATGTCAGCTGCTGACATCATCCATGCCATGTGTCACCCTTATAGTGGTGACACGTGTCACCTCTGGATTGGCCCAACTGGCTGTTCGTACGTCCAAATCTTCCTGACACGTGTCGCCTCCTAGAGTTGCCATGTGTCACCTTCTGGGGTTTGCCATGTGTCACCTTCTGGGTTCACTACGTCAGCTGTACGGACCGTACAGTCTACACAGTCATCATGACACGTGGACTATACAGACTGTACAGTGATCCCTTTTTTTTACCTGTTTGACTTTTCGGACATAATGCGATATCTTCTCCATACGGAGTCCGTTTGACAAAGTAAATATACCACCAGAATCAGGAAGACGAGACGAACGCAATGACACAGATTTTGTCGCATTCCGAGAACTTTCATTTTTGAGCATTTTTCAAGCCTTGTCAGGCTTCTAGATCCGATTTCAGATCATTGGCCTTCCATATACTGGAAAATTTTTGACTCGATCCTTCAGTTCCATTTGAAGGCTATAAATGGGCCATTTCCGAGCTATGGAAAAGGAGAAAGAATTCAACTTTAAGATAAAAGTTACTTTGGAGAAATTATTTACTTCATATTCTGTCTGCATCCCTTTGTCCTTTAAGTTTGAACACAGTGTTCAGCCCCCACGCTCTTCCCTTATTTCATTGAGAACTCCATTGTCTCTCTTCTATGAGCTTGCCTTTGGTGGAGGATTGAAGTGGTGGAGGCTCACTTGGAAGGAACTTAGTTTCTCGGTTCCGAACTGTGCCGACATGGAAGTCTGTAACATTTTCACTTCTGCTGATTATATATTAATATAAATACTCTTTTCCCGTCCAATTGATATGTTGCAAATATTTGAATTATTATTCCATGGGTGTATTTGTCATGTTTATTAATGGATTATGCTATTTAATGTGCTAACATAATTTATTATCACCATATTATTGCTTTGCTTGGTTGTTGAGGACTAGTTGTAGGTATATTTATTTGGGTCAAGTGCTCAACATTGGACTTCATTGAATGTCTGGACGAGGTAGGCCTTTTATCTTATCTTGCTAGCATATTTGTTTACATAGCATACTTGAGAATATAATTTATTTCTCCAGTCATTTTCGTCTGTTGTGGTTTACCTTATCCATAGAGATATTTTCCTCGTAACACTCAATTCGAAAATTAACAACCCTCATCATGGAGCACACCCATATCAATGGTCATTATCCTTTCATGGCCCCAAAGATTGTATTGAAAGTCTCGATGTGTCGGACCACTAGAATCTTGGATGGGAAATATTTAACAACACTAAGCCTTAGATACGATCCGATGCCATGTCAACTGCCAACGAAGCTCTGACAAGACCAACCATCAACTACCACTTCAACACCAAAACACATCAATAGAAGGCTGCCACGTAGCCATGGGACCTAGTGGACACGTAAGGTTGACGTCATGTCAGACCACTGGATCCCGGGAGTTCCTGACATCCAAGAGATTATCCTTGTATAGTCCCAATCCGGTGCTATGTCAACTTCCCACATGTCATGACAACAAAKCTCTATTTGGATCCAATTAGTGACTACCATGTGTACACCTGCAAAACCCCAATTACATAGGTTAAAAACTCCAGAACCAAGTGAGACATGTCATGTCCTTTTGTAATGCTAGCACTTGTATGGATCAATGATGAGCTACTGCGTGTCATATGATGTCAGCATGACGTTACCGAGGTCTTAGCCATTTGGATTTCACAACACATAAAATTGATGAATCATAACATATTTGGGATATATAATATCAATGGCTGATATTCTTTTGGATCTCAGACATCAGATATACTGGAAAGGTTAAGCCCGAACTCTTCCGATGATCTGAGGKCCGAAATACATTAAYCGACRTATGCAACCAACCAGGAGGTGCCACGTCATATCGGATCACCGAACCATCACCCATCGAGCTCCTAGATCACAATGAATAGTATATTATCTTGATCTGGTGCCACGTCATACTGGGTTAACGACCACCGGATCATCGGGCTGTCAGACATTTTCTAAATTTCTTCTTATGATCTCTTTCATTATGGTAGATAGTTAAACTCTTACACGTGGAGTGCCACACCATCCAACCAATGAATGATTGCCACATGGACACATGGAATTAACCAGACATGTTAAGGGGACACATGTAATGTACTTTTTCCACATCAATGACAACATGGATCGACGAGGGGGTGCCACATGTTCGTGGGATGTCGACATGCCACCTCAGGTCAGATCACCAGGCATCGTGTTTGATTGTAGAAGTTATATGGGTGTCAAGGATGATTCGGTGAAGCTTGGACCCACTTATAAAAGGTAATACAATGCACAGAGTTCCACAACCCATGCACTTAAACTTAAAACTAGTTGAGAACACCTTTGTGTTACACGTCAAAATTACTCACTTCGACAATGTCTCATTATCATTGTCGGAAGTGTTGAACTTTTGTCACAAGTGTTGCAAACGTTGTATGTTCATCTCACATGTGTCGCATCACGGGTGACATCATAAAAACACTTGGGACATCCTTTAAGACTTGTTAGAAGAAGGAAATATATAATTTGGTGAAGTTTAAAAGATTTTACCTTGAGGAATTACCATCCTAAAAGTACTTTTGGAGATCAACGCTCCCTTGCCCACTTGAAAGGAGAGATAGCTCTCCTTCCCCTCTTAGCAGGGAGCACTGCAATTATCTATGGCCAACATTGAGGCAGTGCTGATCTGTTGAGAAAATCTTGGGACAAATCTCCCTTATCTCTAAGGAAGGCTAAGAAACATCTGAGTCAGTTTCGCTCGAATCCAAGTTCAAGGATGGATCTAATGGGAATCCCAGAACTGATGGAGTCATATCCTCAACTTATCCCAAGAATATCTAAGGTGGTTGAGCCTATAAAAGCCTATATAAGGAGGCATTATCATGGTGAAAAAGGGAGAATAATCAGTGAAAAGTATTGTCATTTTGATTGTGGATCGTTCGAGCAAGGGGTTGGACAAGGAGGACTTGGTGAGGCTGTTGCATATGCATCTACGTTTTGTAAGCACCTTGTTTTGTTATCATTAATACATGTGATTGACATGTTTCCTTCAGTTTTGTGTACATTTGAATGGACTTGTCTCTTTGGATGAATCTATTTTTAAACTAATCATTGTAGAATAGGAAGTATGCTTTGTTGTCATTGTTTATTGGATTGTAGGACTCGTTGAAAGACTTGAAGATCAAGCTCAACCTGGAATGAGCGAGGACAAACTTCATAAAAAGGTACGCATGCTTTCTTATTCTTCTTCCTTGAATAGTTTATCTTCATTTAAAGGAATTTCAGTGTTCAAAGTTAGCACCTTTCTATATTGGTCATAGGGGTCTAAGATCCAAGAGGACATTCATTTATCCACAGGGGAATTTTACTACAATAGAAATTGGCGATTCCACTAGGGAATGAAGCCTTCAGTTTTGGTTTCCTTCCTTGGTATTGTTTTAGTCTTTGCTTGTATTCAGATCCTACTCAATGTGTTTTTACCTCTTTTTACATGTGTTGTTAGTCTTGAAGTCAACTTACACAGGCTGATGATCAAGCCTTCCTGAGTTTTTGTTTTCTGGGTTAACACTTTTTCATTCTCAGAAAACATCGCCCCTCTTCCCTTACATTCAGAGCGCTGATTTCAATATTGGTGCTCCCTTGTAGTGGTTTACAAAGCACTGCAATGCTCTAGTGCCTATATAACCAAAGCGTTGATTTTTCCTTCTGTTGAAAAATTGTGAGGTATCTCTGTTGGGTGTGGTTTTTGGTTTTTTCTCCTGCTCAGGACTTTTTCTATCAGTACGTGTCTTCTATAAAAATTGCAACCATTTTCTTTCTAAGGGTTTTTGACTCTTTGTTTGGTTTTTTGGAATCACTCTTCCTTGTATTGGAATAACTTTTCATCTTTGAGATCTTGAGTTGGTTTTTGATACTTTCTTGTTCATCTGATTGTTTGAAAGTTGTCACAAGGAAGTCCAGAGATCTTTGTATTATTCCATTTGGTCTTTGATTTATATCTTTCCAAGAAATTTTCCTTGACTGAGTTCTTGTTAGAACAAGTTTATACTTGTTTTCTTTCAGTTCTCATTGCTTTGAGTGCATTCTTTGTTTGAAGCCCTTTTTGCTTCGTTTCTTTTGCATCTCCATATGACTCTTTATTTTAATTGAAAGTAGTGGAGTATCAAAGGATTTTCCTTTAATTTATTTATACATTAGAATCAAACAAAGAATATAGTTTCATTCTTGTTTTTGGGTAGTGAAACTAGCTTGCATTTGAAGTAGTGAAATTGCATGGCTTTTGGCATTTTTTGGTCTTGAATTCTTAAAAAAATTTCCCCCTCATGGCCGGGGGGGGGAGACAATAATCGTGTATTGGTGTACAGTCTCTTTGAATCATTTCTTGAAGATCTTGATATTGATGAGTTTAATAAAATTTTGGGACATTGTGCATCTGGGAATGATAAACATTTTCTCCTTCTCGTAATATAGCTTTCATCGAAGTGAAATATTTTCATTCTCATTTCTTTGAATTGTTTAGAGTCGGTCAAAACATCATTTAGTCCACACCATTTTCCTCTTGAGTAAACAACAACCTTAAAATCAAGCACTAAACTAAAATTTGTCAGACATTTTTTATATTTTCTGGTAGCAAACCTACTTTAGATTAGTTGTAGGTCTTTGGAATAGGTGTGAAAGATAACTTTCCAAAGCTGTAAACAAACATAGAATCTTGATTTAGGGAGCGATGAAATCCATTTACTACATTTTGTCTCGGGAAGCCCTTCTAACACAAGGGTCAATCACGAGGTCACATTAGGGTCAGAAGAGTTACTCACCCTGCTTTGTTGGTCTTGGTGTAGAGATTATGCGTATTATTGGGGGTCACTTGAGAAGAAAATACTGTGGGGACCTTCTTGAGTCGATTTCAGGCTTAGATACCCTGCCCTTTCACGTGTATCAGACTGTCAATTTCTCCCCCAAGCATCATTGTTATAATTGTTAACCTTAATAGCCTATCTCTTTAGGGTCTTTACACGAGGTGACTGTGGAGGGGCAAGTCTTCACTGTACCTAGAATCGACATTGGCTAGACTCACTTGGGATCCTTGAAGGGTATACCCACGATTATGTGTGGGAGCTTTCACCATGGAGTAAGTCCGTTAAGTAGGTCATCAATGTAATTTTTCCACCCGCTATATCTCAACCCCTTCTTACATTGTTCTCGCAATGTTGGATTTCATCACCAACTAATGCATTCATTGTGTGAAGGTTTTGTTTGTTTGATTGCTTCCTAGATTTTTAACGTATGTTGGGTTACCACTATGGTTTTTTTTTACTTTGGTAATCTCAAATGCAGAAAGTGATTCAGATTTAAGCACACCACCCACACATCAAACTCATGCCGACCTTTCTCCTTCTTCACCCATCAGGTCTCCTTCCCTTTCTCCTTCTTCATCTAGTGAAATCTCTAAAGCGAGTAGCCAGGTTGATAAGAAGAAGAAGAAACAGAAAGAGAAGAATAAGAAGAACTAGGAAGGGACCAAGACTCCAACTACATCAGATGTTGGATCCAAGCAACCAACTACTATTAATCATAATGGGAGTTTTGATGAGATCGATAAGACTACACCGAAGAATCCAAAACCTAAATTCCCTTGCAGTCTTTGTAAGGGTGAACACTTTATGAGGGATTTCCCTGATCTTCCCAAGGTCTTAGAAATGTGGTCTTCCACGTCATCGGCCCCTGCTAGACATGCTGGTGACGCCGCTCCAACTAGTGATGTTAAGGTTGATAAGAAGAAGAGAACTGTCAAATTTCCTTGCAGAAGGTGATCATTACTCTCACCTTTGTCCTTGTATAGACGAGGCTTCTTCTCTTTTGGAAAAGCTTCAACTTCCAACTGGTTATCATCAAATTTCTCCCAACCCATCGTTAGTTGATGGAATGGTCAATCCTTTTCCATCCCTGATCAGTCCGGTTGATCAGGTGGTCAATTTTGTTTCATGCTCGGTTGAGCAACTAACCAAAGTAGCTGATCCATTTCTTTCATCGGTCAGCCCCACTTTTTCATCTAAAGAGTGAGCCCAAAGTGGTCGATCTAGTCTTGTCATCGATCGATCCCACTCCTCCTCTAAAGAGTGCCAAAGTGGTCGATCTGATTCCATCCTTGTTCGATCATACTCTCCCATTAGAGAGTGACATCCAAGCAGTTGATCCATTTCCATCCGTCGACCCCATTCTCCCCTTGGAGAATAAAACCCAAGTGGTTGATTTGATCCCATCATCGGTCAATTCTACTCTCCCTCTAGAGATTAAACCCAATATTGCCCATGTTTTTATCGTTGATACAAAATATACCATGTTGGGGGGCATTCCTCCTTTTCCCGCGAAA
>SNQJ01S0005315.1:253160-263577 GCA_010110895.2 Picea sitchensis
TTTCTTTCCGCTACCACATCATGACAATCAAAGCGCTGAAAGATAGACTTACTTTGCCTCACTTTCCGCAAGTTATTTGATCTCTTCTATTGTCTCTTTTCTTTGGTTTTAATTTGACTCCATGCCCAATGGACCTCTTCCCTAGTTTAACCCCCAAACTCCAAAAATCCAAGACCATTATTCACCCATAAATCTGCCCACCTTTTTCACGCTACTTAAATTCCTTTTGTGACATTTTTCGAGAGACCCCTCTCGGATTGGAAGGGGAAGTTTCCAATCCAAAGTGGTTCGAGGTTTCCTCGAGATTGATTTGCTGCAACCCATTTCGGTTTCGAGTGCCAACAGTAGCAACCATGAAAAGAAACACATGTTCAATGTGGATTCAAAAGAAGTCTTCTTCGAAAAGAAGCCTTAAAGTAATCCCTGGTTGTACATCCACATCCATGACCCTATGATGAAAGATAGAAGTTGGAATCTTTAGAGCATGGAATCTATAAAAACTCCATGAACTCAATATCTAAAGAGAAACATGAGGAAGAACATGAATATTCCAAGAGAGAAAGAAAAGATAGAGCAACCAGTCATTGTATCAAGAATCACACGACTACCAGCCTGATATGAACTCACTAAAAGAAATCAAGCAGAGGAACTGAAAGTTGTGATGAAGAACAATGTATGGAAGACTTATGAATGAAATAATTGCAATATCCAGAACTAGAGGTTCTCCCAGATGGAGGGAGAAGACTATGATGATTGATTATAAATCAGACATATGTCTACATGAGCCATTATATCGTATGCACTATCCATAGGTTGGAGTTTACATGTAGATCAACCTCAAAGAATTTGAGGTATACCAAAAAGAGACCCTTGTATGCAAATGGAAGAAGATATTGTATGGATTCAAACAACTTGGTGCAGAGCCTTCAATACACAACAGAAGCATGATGAAAATATTTCTATAACAAAGATATTGTATCAGAATGGTTACTCAGAAATCTAGGATGATGAATTGATAATCCATGACAAACTCTCATAGATATGTTCCAGTTTGAGCCCTACCACGATGTTATAAGCTAGCATGAAACAAAAGATGAATCCAACAAAGATATACTACATTGATCAGATCTATATAAAGCCTTAAGAGAAAACCAGTGTTCCAGAAAGATCGAAGTACATTGAGATCAAGCATTACACTCTCCGTGATGAAGTCTAGAAAAAAGAAAGTGGTTCTCCAGTATATATCTCCACAGATGAGAAGATAAGCGAACATTTTTGGTAAAGCCTCTGTTCAAGATGAAGGAATTTGTGTACTCAAGTTGGAGCTCGTGGAGATGACTTCCTTATTGAAAAAGGAGGATATGACTCCCAGGTTGGGAGGGAGCACTGATGTGTTATTGATTTATGGACAATCATTTTTCAGTTCAAAAAATGGTCTAGGATGAGCAGTTCCTTTCCAGTTCGAAAAGTGGTTTGAGATTTCTGACGGACATACATTTTCAAGTTCGGAAAATGGTCCATATCGAACGGTCATTTTCATAATGAAAATGGTTCGATGGATTGCTGATGTACCATAGAAAATGATTCCCCTTGTGGTTAACATAAGGAATGGTCTAGGACATTCTCTCTTCTTGACGATCACTCTCAGTAGTGGCCAAGAAGACTGGTCCACCTCGTGGGATAGTCATTCTTTCAAAGCTCACAATTGTGAGCAGTTTCGAAGAATGGTTTGTTTTGGAGGTTGGTGCAGGACAATGATTTCCTTAGGAAATGGTCTGAAAAGTCATTCCCTAGGGAAGATTCATTCTGTCCAGGTTTCACTTTGTTTACTGTCGGAGGAATGGCCCAGATAGTCGAATGGTCTAGGTTCAACAATTAGGGACATGCATTCCCTAGGGCAGAGTCATTCTCTCCAGGCTGCACTTTGTTTAGTGCCAGAGGAATGACCTAGATAGGTGAATGGTCTAGGCTCAGAAATTGGGACAATTATTCTTCCTTGATTGAGAAGAATAGTTTAGATAGCTCATCATTGATGTTTTACCTTCTGAGGGAAGATTCTCTTCTAGATCTCACAGATGTGAGTGGAGGAATGGCCCAGATGATTAAGTTTATATCATAACAATATTTTTCTGTGCAAGTTGATGATATGATTGTTATGGAGACTGTATGTCTCCGGACAGTAGATGTATACTACTGTGGTGGATGTGTTCCACTGATTATGACTTTATGTCACTGATCAAGTATCTGTGTGCTACTTGGTGTGGCAACATACCACTGGATTTTAGTTGTGTACTTCTATGGATAGACACATTTGTGTTCTATTGAGTGGCATTATTTCGATTGCCTTGAATACTATCAGTAGTGTTGGAAATGATTATCAATTAGATGGATGATCAATGGACAAAGATTTCCTAGATGAAAAAATAGTCTGGGACATTTATTTTTCTAGGACATATGTCTAGATTAGAAGAATGGATCTTGTGTTACTCTGTGGAGTGAGTGACTCATCCAACATCATGTCTGATTACTTAGATAGAGTATGGTTTTGAGAGATGATGCAACTGATGAAACTGATAGTGATGATGGTGCTCATGATCTAATCACAAGATAGTCTATATGACTATGTTGATGCTACCGGGTGAATGGTATGTTTGTGCTCAAGACCATTACCTTCAATACCTCCCGAGCTAGGAGGGAGTGTTGATATTATGGTAGCTTCGGGAGGTATTTACCTCCATGTGTGAACCTGATGAGAATAAAATATTCTGAGAACCAAGAAGAAACCGTAATTAGTTGGCTAATAACCCTAGAAGACAAGTCATCTCTAGAGGATAACTTGTATTAGGTTATTAGCCTCCAAGAGAAGAAGTCGGCTAAATGAAATATTATATACTAAGAAAATAGGCACCCAGAATGAGAAGTCGGCCCAGGCAGTTTTCCAGTTTTAGTATAAATACAGGAGGCCAGTCTTCATTCTGGCAGGCATTCTCAGAACTACAGAAGAAGCACTTGTGCGCACTGTAGTTGGCTAGTTTGTGCGCAAGTTTGGAGGAAAGCCGTCGTTGCAGTGGCTGCAACTAGTAGATTTTGGTTTTGGCTTGTACTATCTCTTGGTTATGGTTTGGACTCTCTAATCAACTCTTTCTTGGTGTGCTATCCTTGGAGAAATGTGCGCCACCCTTTGTTTGGTTATCTAGCCTAGGGTTTGCTTCTAGAATGATTCTCTGTCAAGGTTAAGGTGCTCAGGGGTGGCTTCGACCCATGGTTGGGTGACAATAGTGATATTGTTGATGGTTAAACAAGCACATCCATTATATTCTAACAATAAGTTTGTGGTTGGGACATTCCTCAGAAACTGATAGATGAAGGTGCGTCCATTAGTATTTTATCGTCTATTGCTTGGAAAGATTTAGGTTATCCTCAACTTGTACCAGTTACACAGATTTTGTTAGCTTTTAACAAAAGAACCAATCACCCTTTAGGATTCCTTCATCAGTTTCCTGTAACTTTGGGAGGGAAAACTGTCTTTATTGATGTTATGGTAGTCCAAGACCCTTTGGATTTAGATTTACTCCTTGGGTGAGATTATGTCTATGCCATGAAAGCTATCGTGTCCACTCTTTTTCGTGTGATATCTTTCCCTCACGGTGTTTAATTGTGGCTATTGATCAACTTTCATTCATTGGTCCCGACTTGATTACCAACCCAATGACCTCCCTAAATGGTTCTTATATGCAGATGGTATCACCCCCGCCACAGGTCAATTATGTGGCATCATCTCCCATGCCTCCAGTTGCCGATGAAGATGATCCTCTCACTATAAGCTCAACCTCTTATGACTTAGATCTGATATTTGACATGGTGATCCTTCGATAGGGCTAGTAGAGAATGATATCCTTACCCCTGATGTGACCCTCGACATGTGTTCCTTCCAGAGCATTGTTCTTCCATCCAGTGAAGATCTCTTGGAATCCATGACTGATTTTTGTCCCTTGACATGGTTTCCTTCCAATGCATTATCCTCTTGGAAGCCATGATCAAGAAGAGGTAACAAGCATAGTTTTAATTCTTTGTGGCAAGCTCATTAAAAAATGAAAGAAAAGCCATGAGCATAGTTTTCCTCTCTGTAGAAAGCTCACTAAAAAATGAAACATAATCTATGAGCATAGTTTTGCTTCTCTGTGGCAAGCTCGTTAAAAAATGAAGCATAGGTTATGAGCATAGTTTTTCTTCTCTGTTGCAAGCTCGTTAAAAAATGAAATAGAAGCCTTGAGCATAGTTTTTCTTCTCTGTGGAAAGCTCGTTAAAAAATGAAATAGAGGTCTCGAGCACAATTTTCCTGTCTGTGGCAAGCTCATTAAAAAATGAAACAACAATCTGATGATTGAACCCAGAGCCATGAGCATAGTTTTTCTTCTCTGTGACAAGATCGTTGAAAAATGAAACAGAGGTCTTGAGCATATTTCTTTTCCTATGTCAAGCTCGTTAAAACATGAAATAGTTAGCTCTCCCATCAATTCAAGTCTTTATCTAGATCTCGTAGATGTCGAGTTGAGTCTTTTGTCAAGTCTTGTATTTGAACCTTCATTTCATCATCCCTTATCCTTTTTCTCCATCTAGTAGAGAAATTGGCGACAACCTCAAAGTAGGTGAATGAATTGAATATTGGGGGGCATATATCTAGCCTTTGATTATCATTTTGGAGTTATGCCACTAGTTTTTCAAACTTGGGGAAAAGTACCAACCATCCATGGGTATCCCTACCTTTGGAAATTACATTGGGAATTTACAAGCATAAGTTTAATTTTGTTTCAAGCTTGTGTAAAAATGAAACCAATACCGAGCTTAGTCTTTGTTCTTTCTCGTGCTTGTAAATACATGAGAATGTAACCGAGTATACTTTTATCACTTTTTCAGACTCGTAAAGGTTATACAAAAAATGAACCCCCTGGAGTCTCCTTTAATCTCTTTTCAGACTCTCTAAACATGAAAAGATTGCCGAGTGATCTTGCTTCCTTTCACACTCGTTAAAAGGTTTGAAATGGTGTCTTTTGAGTGGTAGTTTATCTCTTTTTCAGTCTCGCAAGACTAAAATTACGAAAAAGGACAACCTTGGAGTCACCTTTAAGTTCTTTTCAGACTCTCTAAACATGAAAAACCACTGATTTTTCCTTCTCTGGACTCGCTAAACTACACATTGAAGGGCCCATATGGAACAAACCCTTACTTCTTCCAGTTCTTTAAACAAAATAAGAGGGACTTACCCAAGGTGAGTTATATCGAGCATGTGTTACCCTCCTCGAGCTCGTTAAATTGAAAATAGGTACTCATCTATCTGGATGGGGGGAAAAGTTGAAGGAAGCAAGCCAACCAATTTTTTGGAATCATCACAGGTCACTCTTGCAGTCACCCTTGAACACGACACATTGTCTTTACATACATTTTCAACCCGCTGAACCTCTTCATTGAACTAATCCTCCAAGTTTCTTTACTCCTTTGGGTCACCCGACGAAAGCCACAGTATCCACTACATCATGTTTTGGTCCATGTTGTGTTTCTGCTGTTTGTGCCTCAGTGTTTAAGGGAAGTATCTACCTCGAGAGTAAACCATCACAAATTTCCAGTTTCAATACCCGTGTCAGTCCATACTCATTTGATTCACCATCTTACATCTCTATGTTAGTTTCATGTCAATGATGGGGGATACATCAAGGCCCTCCTTCGACGAGTATTTTCTTGTCAACTTCAACACATTATCTAGGAATTATACTTAAAAACCAATTAGTACCTTGGGACCTGCATGCCTCAATGACAGGCCTCCTCGCTTCCGACAATGGGTTTGCATCATTGACCTTTGATTGGATGATTCCAAGAATGTTCGACTTCAACTCATATATTCACATTCGTTGGATTGTACTAGGGTACCTTGGGAGTCATTGACATCAATGGTGATTTCGGTCTCACTTGTTAATGGTTTACCTCAATGACTGGTAATCAAGTGGTTTCTACCATGTTCGACATCAAAACATCTATTCACATGGCTAGATTCGTACCACATCGGGATCGATCAGAAGACCCTGGATTGATTGTTCACTCTGATATCTACTTTACCCAGGTTGCGAAAGGAGATCATTTGAGCAAATTGATATATATATATATATATATATATATATATATATATCTTGTCACATAGATCCACTTTGTATTGAGTACGTGGCTATGTTTTTGTCATATAGTAGATCCATTTTGTAATTTTTTGTGGCTACAATGGAGTTCTGTCATGGAAGTATAGATCCACATTGTATATTTGGTGGCTATACCTTAAGTTAATATAATTATGGATCCGCCATTGTATTTAGTGGTGACCATACTTGTTTTGGGTTTAAAACATGTCATAACATTTGTCGATGGTTGTTTGCAGCTTCTACTAGGTTCACTCTCCATACCCTTGCTTCAAAGTCTACAAAGTACTTGAGTCATCAATTTGTCTTCGACCTTACTTTGAGGGGCAATCTATTACATGTCAAATTACTCACTTCAACAATGTCTCATTATCATTGTCTCAAGTGTTTCACTTTTTTTCACAAGAATATTAAGCACAAGTTGTATGTTCATCTCACATGTGTCACATCACATGCAACATCATAATAATTGCCAGGACATCCTCTAAGACTTGTTAGAAGAAGGAAATATATCATTTGGAGAAGTTTACAAGATTTACCTTGAGGAATTACCATCCTAAAATAATTTTTGGAGATCAACGTTTCCCAGGCCCACTTCAAGGCTAGCTCCTTGCCTCTGCTTGAGGAACCTTTAGCGCTTTGTAGCGTTGAGGCGCCGATCATTAAAGAAATCTTGGGACCGTCCCCCTTATCGTTAAGGACAGCTAAGAAGCATCCAATTCGGTTTGGCTCGAATCCAAGTTCAAGGATGGATCTAAGGAGAATCCCACAACTGATGGAGTCATATCCTCAACATCCCAAGAATATCTAAGGTGAGTTGGGCCTCTCAAAGCCTATATAAAGAGAATTCTCATGGTGAAAAGGAGAATATCAATGAAAAGTATTTTCATTTTGATCATGGATCGTTCAACCAAGGGGTTGGACAAGGAGATCTTGGTGAGGTTGTTGCATATGCATCTACATTTTGTAAGGACCTTGTTTTGTTCTCATTAATACATGTGCTTTGTCTATTTCCTTCAAGTTTGTGTACATTTGCATGGACTTGTCTCTTTGGATGAATCTAATTTTAAACTAATCATTGTAGAATATGAAGTATGCTTCCTTGTTGTGTTCTTTTCATTGTTTATTGGTTAGGGGCTAGTTAAAATACTTTGAGATCAAGTTCAACTTGGACTTAGTGAGGACAAACTTCATAAAAGGTACTCATACTTTCTTCTTCTTCTTCACTTAACTAGTTTAACTTCATTTAAAGATAACCAGGTGTTTAAAGATTCTTTTTCATCTTGGTCATAGGGGTCCTAAGATCCAAGAGGGAATTCAATTGTAAGAGGTTGATGCTGCAAACATAAGGAAGATTTTCAATAAAATTTTCATTTACAAAAGAAGAGATTCCTAGTTTTCGTTTCTTAAGTTCATGTATTTCTTGTTTCAAGTTTCCTTTGTTTCCATAAACTATTTTCTTCATAGCAATTTGTCAATGTTATAAGTGCTACAATTTGGTACAACTTCCATTGCAATAAGTTTCAAAATGATTATTGAGGTACAATCTTTCCTCTATTTTAATGTGAGTAAAATAAGATGCACACTTTGATAATTTGTTTATAATTTCTAAAGAAGTTTCGTAACACAAGCAAATTCTTCATTTTATTTCTTCTATTGGACAAAGAGTAATATTTATCTTTATTGGATACAATATTGCTTTCAATTTTTTTTTTATCTCATTGTGCCTTTCATACTATTGAATTTAGGAAGAACTTAATTAATGAGATCCTATACCTCTTTTTTAGTAAATTTTATTTATTGAAATCTCAGATTCAAGACTAGGGCATAAATTCTTATAATCAATTGAATTATTATGACTAGATGCCTTGACATTGTTATTTGGGCCTAGAACAATCTCAGGAACAACATATTTTTGGCGTCGTTGTCGGGGAGCAAAAGGTTCTATTTTCCCTGGAAGTAAAAGACAAAGGTTTAGTTTTGATTTCTGATGGTGAACAGAAGAAGACACACACAGGCTCTTGAGTATTATTCACTTAGCAACTCCATGGTATGAAGAATCCATATTATTCATTGGTGACTCCACTAATTTCAAGATGTCAAGTTCATTTGATGCTCAAATAGCTGCAAGGTATGCACCATTTAATTTTTCAAATATAACTGGTTATCCCAATGAAACATTGCCTAATATGGAAGGGTGGATGGAATACCTTCATGTATTTAGCATTATGAATGATGAGAAAAGTCTTGCACAACACTTAAAGGATTTTCATGCTTGCATGCATCAACCGAATATCTATCATGAAGATGCTTTTGAGATATTTGTCTGAAGATATTCGACAATGGTACAAATCTACTAGAGAATATATCTCCACTCAGGGATTTTCATGCTATGTTTCATTGTTATTGTAAAAGAATCTTTCCAACTGATTTTTTTCGTGAAACTGTTGTGAATAATCCTGAGTTATTTTTTGTTTTTTTGTTTTTTTTTTTTTGTTTTGTTTTTGTTTTTTTGTTTTGTTTTGTTTTTTTTTTTTTTTTTTTTTGCAGGAATTTCAAGTTGATTCTTGCATTAATAGAAGAAAGAGAATTGCTAATATTAAATAATATGAATCTAAATGAACAGGAAAAGGAAAGTCACAATGAGAATGAGTTTTCGAAAACTATGGTTTCTTCTCTTATATATTTTCTTCAAGATCAACATTATATTCAGAATACTAATTTAAATTGTTATGAAGAATGTGATCAAGAGTTGAAAGAACAAGTTTACTACAACATTGAGGATGAAGAAGATATTACTGCAAGTTTGAATGAAGAAATACCTCTGGATAGTTCTAAAATGAATGCATCTTAAAATATTCAAGGAGGTATAGTTATTTTTCCTGCTTTGGAGAATAAAGGACAAGATTATAGTGAACAAAAAGACATTCTTGTGCTTGAGAAAGATCATCAATATCTTCTTAAGAAAGGAAAAAGTTCTGGACAACCAATTGATGAACCAATGAATCAAATAATTGGTAATGAATTTTCTTATGGGAGATGCAAATAATTGGTAATGAATTTTCTTGTAGGCAAAGTAACTTTGAAAAGTATGATTATAATTCCAAAAAACTACAAGAAGATTCTCTTCAAATACTAGAAAGTCCACATGAAGAAGACATTCATGAAATGTTTAATCATCAACATGATGGAGATCTTACCATTTTGCATACATGTCAAGATCATCTTGTCAGTAGAGAACATATAGATTCATCTTTTGAAGATAGTGATATCCCAATTTATGATTTATATGAAGATGTTGATAATGAATTACATGATGAAAGGTTGATTTCTATTTTTAAAAATGAAAATCAGTTTATAGAGCATATTCCTCAAACATTATTATATAATTATGTTCCTTCAATGGATGATTATGAGGAAACTAATGTTGAAACTCAAGAGAAACAATCAATATCATTTTTAGAAGATATAAATCATCATGAAATCAGTAAGACAAAATATGATGACGATAAAATTGAGTTTGAGGAAGTTTGTCAAGAACAAATTTTAATTGAAATTCTCAGTGTTAATACAAGCAACTTGTAGATTCATCTTATTTATTTCTTACATTATCGGAAGGAGAAAACTGAAATCATTAATGAAGTAATGAAAATAGAGTAGAGTGTTTTCATTCAACTGGAACAACCTTATCTTATTAGTAGAACAGAGATCCTAGAAAAGGATTTTATCTTATTGAACCAGGAGGATAGTCCTATGGATAATCATGTACTTTTTTCTTATCAATATGAAGATCCTTCAACAGTCTGTTAGAAAAACAAGGCCGCGAAGCAATAAAATAAAACAAATGCAGAAACAAAACATAGAAGACACACAATACAAGAGAGACACAGATTTACGTGGTTCACCCAGTGTGGGCTACGTCCACCAAAGAAATTGCCATGTCTTTCCTTTATTATTATCCAGCAAATGAAGGGATACAACCTACAACAAAACCCACTGTAACTTCCTCTTCTTTCTCTCATAGTCTACTCTCTCAGAATACAATATTCACCATCATCCATAGACACAATACATTTCCCTCATAAAAGAGGGTTGCCTTCTAGGGAAAAAAACCCTAACATAATCTCTACCGTTAGATCTGCGACCTTATAATGAACGGTCTAGATTTACAATGAAATTACAATATACTTTTACAAGGTAATTTTTGCTTCAGGGGCTTCACCCCCGAACCCCCG
>SNQJ01S0005316.1:5732-16334 GCA_010110895.2 Picea sitchensis
GTTAATATCACTACTACAAATCCACAAAATATAAAAGATGCTAACTTGTGGAGCTAAAAGATTGGGTTTCTTCATATGTAAGCATAAATCCACTACCACTTATAAAATTGGGAGCAAAGGCTTCTCACCAAGTCAAGCTAAGTGGATATCCAAAACATGTTTGAGTAGTCCTTTCCACATACACAATAAAATTTGGGAACAGTTTTCTCTATGTGGGAAGAAAATGATAAAACTTATCTCATGTGATTAAAAATAATTATTGTATATTAATATTGTTATTTGTACATTTAAGATATTCTATCTACTATTTTCTTTAGAAACTTTATTCTTATAGAAGTTACCTTATACATCTTCTCCATGTACTTTCTATAATCTTCCCTGTATATCCTTTATGGGTGCTTTATATATAAATTCAAGTATTTATCATATATGACTTTGAAAATATTATTTCTATTACTTGAATACTCTCTTATATTCATTAGTGTGTTAGTATTCATATTGTTTGTGCTATGCTCATTTTAAAACCATAGTAGTTGGTAGTGATACAATATCTTGACTTTTAAGTCTCTTTAGTAAAAATTTATAAGAAATATTATTAACCTACTAGTAGGAAGTTAGTGTTTGAATTTAAATGTCATCAAGGGTTTAATAATAAACATTAGGAAGTTAGTGTTGACATTTAAATGCCATCAAGGGTTTAATAATAGGAATGAACAAAGAAATAAAAATGTACCACAATAGATAGAAAAATTTAGATTTTTATCGATAAAATAATAAATTATACAAAGGTCCTCCATGACCAAGATGGAAAAGGAGACAAAGAACTCTCAAAATTTAAACATCTTTAATCCCAGTGCTATTATAATAATACAATGAAAAATCTCTACTACAAGCTCTTCCAAATAAAGAAAATATAAATAATTCTAACGTCATGACCATACATGATCCCCATCTCGACTAACTCCCTAAGAATCTCTCATAAAATGAAAATAAATAATGTCATGACTACTTGAAATCATGTCTTCAATATTCTTATTTCATAAGAGATTTCTAAAATAGGGTTCCAACAAGCCCTCAACACTATGATTATCTCACACTGAGAGAAGTACATTTGAGAATCAGCTTGAATTCTAGACAATGTTGGATATAATGCTTCCATTAATGCAATGTGTTAAGTTTGGAGATTTGTTGGAGGTTGTTGAGAGATTTTCTCAACCTCCATATCCATGTTTAGAATTAGTTGGATCTTACTCCAACTATATATATGTATATTGTTTCTTGATGTGTATGTAATACAAATATTATTTGTGTGTAACTCTCATGTCATATCTTCTCACCCAAAATTTAATATGGTATCAGAGCCTGTACTGGCTTAAATCCCTCACGGGAGAGACAGGAACATGGGGTAGACATGAGGCTAATCCTATGTACATAGATTAGCGTAGAATAGTTTGTTTGCAATGATTAGTTGTGTGTAAAACCAGGTAGATTTTGAGTGAGTATTGCTGTGTTAAGATAGTGTTGTGAGAGAAAACATTGTTGTGTGACGTCGAGGTGAGGATAGTTTCCTTTGTGAAAAATTCATGGTGGAGATACGATCATTCCAAAGATTAGTGGACTACCGTCATTGTCCCTTCTCTTGATAATGTCAAGTGTTCAAATTTCATTACGAATCCAATTGTGTCTTCCAACAAATTTGTTCTAGAATGGTATGATTGTGTAATTTTTTCCGGTTCAAATTTGACAGAAAGTTTTTATATTTTCATCTTGTGTTGTGTCTGCTCCAGTTTCGGTAAAGATTGGTCCTATATCTGCCATTAAGAGGAGAACATAATTCAAGGAGTGTCGTTGGTTTGAAGAGAAGTCGACCAAATCTGTTTGCATCCTAAATCGACAATTGTGAGGGAAGATTGGTTGGTCATTTGATGAGACACCATAAGGAAACAACACATAGTCCAAAAACAAAGGAGTCTATCAATTGAAAGCATAAATGTGTTGTGTTCAACAAGAATGGAAAATATTTCAACCACTTTATGTTCCTTGCAACATTTACTATTGTAGGTTTGCTGGTCAGTTTGGTTATTGCTGCTTGATGGGGGTGTGAAAGGTCCTGTCGAGGATGGGCATATGACTGGTAGAGTTGATGGACAATCCTGTGCAATGTACAAGCCTTGCATCACCAATTATCTTGCAGCAATGCGTGAATTTGAATTACAATTTTATTTGGCTTTGTGGCGTTACGAATGCAATATGCTTCTTTTAAGTATGTATTAGAATTATTATTTTCTTGTAAAATTATATTTTGAAGAACTAATCATATAACAGAGTGACGTAATTAAATCTCGTAGTTCTTAATGTTCTTCGGTGCTATAAGAACGCATGGTTGGTTTGAGTATGTCTACAAGTCTTTTAAAAGATGGAAGTTCTTGTTGTACTTCGGTGTTTCAAGACCAACAATGACACGTTATCTTTGTATGTTTGTGAGTTTGTAAAAAAAATGGTCAAATTGTATGATTGACTACTGAATATATCCAGTAGCCAGATCACTTTCCTATATAACTGTTGAAATTTTTTCTTCGAGGGAATTTCACAAATGGTAGTGTATCCATAGGATGTTTGAGTATCTAGACTATTCTTCAGGGTATGCCAAGAATCGACAGTCATAAAAAATACATCATAGATGGTCAGAAGCAACTATATCTATGATGAAGGAAGTGGAAGCTCACGATGAAGAGTTGCGAAAGAGTGAAGTCTATGATAGTTCAGAAGTGGGTAGAAGATGTTGATGAATACCAAAAGTTCGAAGAATATTTTTTGTAATATTTATTTATGTGATTTTATTAAGTTTTGTAATGTAATCATTAAAAGGGGGTGTTGGAGATAATGCCTCCATTAATGAAATGCGCTAAGTTTGAAGATTTGTTGGAGGTTGTTGAGAGATTTTCTCAACCTCCATATCCATGTTTGGAATTAGTTGGATCTTACTCCAACTATATATGTTTATTGTTTCTTGATGTGTATGTAATACAAATATTATTTGTGTGTAACTATCGTGTCATGTATTTTCACCCAAGATTTAATAGACAACAATCTTAGACACAACTACAACCAAAAACCCATCTTCTTATATGTTGATTTGCAAAGAATCAACTTGCTAACTCCTACTTCTATGTTACACGATCATTCACAAGTCACTTACCCCACTTATGTTGCAATTATCTCCTTAACTCCTACAACTCTTATGCATCCTCATGCCCACATCTCCTCATGCCACCCCTCCTATGTACCTATGCTCATAATTTGATCATATTAGAATACAATGGTATAAATCAACCTACTCTACATCAACCTACAAATCAACAACATAAATCCTTTTCATCAACAAATCTCTCCATAATAATCAAGTCTAGATGTACAAAGCTTGAATCTTTATCAACTCCTCATCATCTCTGAAAAATAATCATCAAACACTCCAAAATAGGGGGCATCTCTTGCAAATTTGAATGTATTGTCAACATTAACTTAGTAAGGATCAATGCATGATGGTTAATCTGATTAAAAATCAACTCCAAAAATCATCCTTCGGCCATAGCCTCAATAATACATGCAACTGAACTCTAAAGAAAGATTAAAATAGAAATCAATAAACTCATGATGGTTAATCTAATTAAAAATCAACTCCCAAAATCATCCTTCAACCATAGCCTCAATAATATTTGCAACTGAACTCTAAGATTAAAATAGAAATCAATGAACTTATGGTATAGAAAAAAAACCACCAATGCAATATCTCCCTAATCCAATTTGTTCTATGATAATAAGATTTATACAAGAAAGTCCTTAAATGATGTCTTCCAAGAGTGGTGTTTTTCATCATCATGAATCAGTATAATAACTCCCAACTTTTCTTAGACTCAAAAACATTGATAGCACAAATAGCTTTTCCTGATGGTTTTCATCATCGTGACTCAATATAATAACTGTCAACTAAAAATATCACTGTGACATATGATTATAAATATGTAGCAGCGAATTAATTAATACTAAACAAATTATATTATGTATCGTTGGATTTTAAATATATATTTTAATTTATATAACATTAATCATTTTATTGTGAAATGCATATCAATGTTATATATATTAGACAATAAATGTGTATTAATGTTCTCTAGATTAGAATATGTATTGATGGATTTTAAATATATATCTTAATTTATATAATGAAATACATGTTGTTTGTACTTATAAAAATATAATGTATATCTATTTATTAATTTTATGATTGATTATTCAAATTTTAATATGATGATGATGGTGATGATTAATGTTCATTGAAATCAAATTGGTTTATCAAACATTAAGAAAGTAAACGATTACTTGCAATTCTTTATAATTTTGTTTCTGTGCTAGAAAAACATTAAAAGAAACTTTCCAATATCACCATAGTTTTGTTGAGTTAAATTGTTAGGAATATTGGTAGTGAGACAAATATTTTGAAATTGAGATATAATCTGGGTATAGGCTGGACAATCTAAGAGAAAGTTATTTTCATCTTCCACCCTCTTATTGTCACAAAGATGACACACTCTTTAGTCCCATGGTATTTTCACTATATAGTGCATGAGAATTTATTCTTATTTTAGCAATGTTTTTTTTTTTTTCCTTACACTTGTCAAAACACAGAGATAATTTTGATCTTCTAGATTAGGATTGATTACCTCCTTATAATACCTTAATTTTATTTTTCCATCTAACTCTTTATCAAATCACATTTTCTTCTAAAATTTATTATAATAATATTTTTAATACTATCCATATTTTTATGCCATCCCCACTTGAGTCAAAGGTGGTTATGGATGGAGTTTGAAGCAACTTTAGGAAGCCTCTTGTCTTCCATGTTGTTTATCCTTACATTTGTATTTTTCAAACTTATTTTTTCTTTTTTTTTGTTTGCTAGTATGTTTTTGTTACCTGTGGGACTAGCCTGTGGTCTAAGAAACACCAACTCAAGAACATCTAATCCGTCAAAATCACCTTATGATAACATTTGGTCCAAGACACACCAACCCTCAACATGGTTGTATTTTCTTGGGTGTATCTTGCCAACTACCACTAATTTCAAACTTTGACCACCATACATAAATAAACCATAAAAATCAAATTGCAGTAGCATTCAAACTTATTTTTTCATTTTGAAATTCATTTTTTATTTTTTTATTTTTATTCCAAACTTCATTAAACAAAATTAATCACTAATTCTCTCTATATAAATAATTTATTTATACAAGTATATTATTACTTAAATTAAAATAACATTAATTGAAATGCATAATGTTTCTACTTACCAAAAGATAAAGTATATCCCCTTATTAACTCCATGATTGATTACCCAAATTTTAGTATACTTATAATTGTATTTTTTAAGCTTATTTTTTTCATTTTTCATTTACTTTTTATTTTAATTTATATTTTTTATTTCTAATTTATATTGGAAACTTCATTAAGCAAAGTTAATCACTATATATTTATGTGTAAATGTACGTACTATATAAGTACGTTCTTATTTATATAGTTAGTTGAATGTTTATTTAAATATAATTATATTATTAACTAAATTAAGATAGATATTAATTATAAGAAAGAAAGTTGGCATATGTAAATGTACGTACTATATAAGTACGTGTGGAATGYTTATTTAAATATAATTATATTATTAAMTAAATTAAGATACATATATTAATTATATTATTAACTAATTTAATTGTATTTATTTAAAATGAAGCTTATTAATAAAATAAGAAGTTGAATATTTGATTTTTAAWTTTTTTTTTTACACCAACCAACKGGGAAATATTTTGCATTAAAATGGTGTGGTCAAGACTACTGAGTTACAATASATCACATTCAGAGTTAYATAGCTATAACTATTCAAAACTRTCTAGAATAAGCCTATTTCCCAACAAAATTCTAGCTTTCCCCTAATATTGTTCCATAATCTAGYAGCACTACAACTTTGAATAGTATGYAGAAGGTAAAAAATACYAGTGATACATATATTGAGGCAAAACATGTATAAATTGAAATGTTTTTTAAATCAACTACCAATTTCATTTTGAAGGCCTGATATTCCCTGCTTATTCCAATCCTTAACCACAGGTTCATTGAGATTTGGTATTGGAACTATTGATGCATCGGATACAATTCTTGCGTTGCTTGATGATGACAAATGAACTTTGGTCTCCTCTCTCTGATCCAATCGCCTTTGAAGATCCTCATTTTGACCCCTCAAAGCATAAAATTCATCTCAGAGTTAGCCAGTTAAAGTGTGATGTTGTACCAAAGTATCTAGAGCATAAGAGACAGTCGAACTAAGAGAACAGACCCTAATAAACAATCTATGTCAATCTTCAAAATCATTTTCTTCCATTTCGCTATCCTTTAGATGCCTAGAATCCCGTAGGTCCATTCTTTTCCACATCAAAACAATCTTCACAGTCTCAAGATAATTGTTGGGCCGGGTTGGAGAATTCTTTGCACGGTAAAACCAACGTCGAAATGGGACCAACAATAATCCAAAGTATCCAAGACAACCATGGAAACACCATAATGCGACTAGAATAATTCAAAGTTATTATGAAGTGAGTAACCCAATGCCTCGAGACAAAACACATGCCTAGCAAGAAAAAACAAGGAAACACCAAAGACAAGGAGACAGGGGGATGCTTCCAACTGATGACCCAAGCTTCTCCGATTTCATTTTTAACAATGCTTCCTCCTCTATTCCTCATTATGACAATACATGGAAAGATTAACCTACTGAAATGATTACTTAAACTGGAGCATACCTAAAATTCTTGAACTGGCCAAATTCTCTAGCACCCAACCTCCACTACCACGCTCTTGCTAATGTATATTTCCAAATCAACATGCTTATAATGTCTTGTTGTTGCATTTCCAATTTACGGAGAAAGTGCTATTAGGACCAATTCCATTGCTTCTCCCTCGCGATGGTACTGGCAGCGATTCGTTGCATGTATATGAGACCTCCACTCACCATATATCTTAATAATTCCACCTTTTTCATCATAGCCTTGTCTTATCCAAATCTCCCAAACTGGATGCATGTATAAGAGTCAAGTACCACTCCCATGCGTCCACTCATGGGCCAAGTGGAAGGAAAAAAGGGGGCCCTACCATATGATCACAAAGGGGAGAGGAAGATATCCACTACTTCATCCCTTAAGAGACCTGGGGGATTTCCTATGGACAAATTGGCCATTTTGTCGATTGTGTTATCGCACAAGTTGTAGGTTTGTAAAATACCAACCCAACCACCAAATGTTGACATCTAAGAGAGAACCTACCCATTGGCACCTTAGGCAAGTGTTCCCGTCACTTAAGAGATGAAGTAGTCACCTCATGGGGGAAATCCCAGTGACCCTAGGGGGGAATGAGTTGGAAAGTGTGATGTATGAATGAGTGCTCCTATAGATCAAGTTTCTATGTGTAGAGAAGGACTTGATTAAGGTATTGATGGTAGCCAATAGTTTCCAAGAAGAAGTAGACCTTGCAAATGTTGATTGTAACTTCTCGAGACACAAGGGAAACAACAATACAAGCCCATGCATATGATGAAAAACCAGGTTAATCTTGCTGTACCTAACTGCAACAGTCAGTAACATTATATGTCAACAATAAAAATGATAATTGATGCTGCAAAATAAGATGCTAAAAGTCTAGTTGAAAGAGTAAGATATAAACTAGAAATGACTAGATCAACCCAAGTAAAATAACATTAGACTTCCAACCGGATGCCAAACTGGTCAAGAGAAGGCCTTTTTGTTAAGTTTTAGTGTTTTTATTAGATTCTTTTCAATTTACTAGAACATTTCCAAAACAATAGGATAAGTAGGTTCACTGAAAGAAAAACAATCACAAGGTACACAACATTTTGTCTTGGGAAATCCTCATGGGGGAGAAAACCCAACAAAAGCTTCCTCAATAATAGATTTCCAATACAATTCCAAGACTAAAGACCAAACCACTAAGAATAACCTAGGACTGAGCATGCACCTCTTCTCCTTCTTGCAACTATAGCTTCCTTCAAAAGATGTGCACTAGAAGTGTGACTTAGTGAGTGAGTGAATGAGGCACCATCCTCTCTTATTTATACTAGCTGAGGGGTACTAGAGTTATGTCTCTTCACCAAGAAGATTCAAATTCTTCAACTAGTGGTTAAAACCACTTGATTAATCCCTAGGGTATGAATTCTCAAATAACACCATATAAGTATGGTTTGACCAATCCACAAAAGGGGGATTTGGTCTTATACAAGACCCAACATGATCAATCCACAAAAGGGGATTTGATCGATATAAAAATAACTCAATTATAATTAGAATATTCTTTGCATTTACAATATTTCAACACTCCCCCTTAACAAGAAGGGTATTCTACTGACATAACCCAATACAACATCATCAAGAGAGAGAGAGGGAATCAACATCATCAACATCTAGAACATTGATTGGCACATCTACAAATCATTAGAATTTCTTCTCATCGACAATATCATCATCATTCATAGCATGGAGCTGGAGTAACATCATCATCATCATCAATATCAACATCATGAAGATGAAGCATCATCATCATCATCATGAAGTTGGAGTAACATTATCATCCTCATCAGCATGAGGCTAAAGTAACATCATCATCATCATCATTAGCAACATGAAGATGAAATAGCATCATCATCATCAACAGCAGCATGAAGGTTAAACATCAACATCAATAGCATGAAGCTAGAACAACAATATCCCCAACACAAGGCTGGTACACCATCACGAGGCTGGTACACCATCATCAATAACACGTTGATGATACAACATCATCGTCAACATGAGGCTGATACAACATCACCGACAACATGAGGATGATACAACATCATCGACAATATAAGGCTGATACAACATCATCAACATCACGAGGTTGATACAACATCATTGGCACGAGGCTGAGATAACAACATCGTTAGCATGAGGCTGATATAAAAACATCATCAGCACGAGGCTGAGATAACAACATCGTCAACACGAGGTTGAGATAACAACATCATCAACATATGGAAATAGAATGAGGCAGGTGAAAAAAAACATTTTGTTGTACTCTGATAGACCGTCCTTATTGGACCATCCTTACTGGACCTTCACAATCTTCCTAAGAATCAAAATAATCCCTAGGATATAAAATCCTAATCGAGCTACCACGTGGTACTCTGACAGATTGTCCTTATTGGACCTTCGAGATCTACCTAGGAATCAAAATATTCCCTAGGATATAAATCCTAATGGAGCTACCACTACTGACCATAGATGGAATATATATGCACAGGTACTTTGATAGACTGTCCTCACTGGACCTTCGGGATCTGTCCAGGGATGATAAATCCCCTAGGACACAAAATCATAATGGAGCTACCCATTGTTGGTCAGGATACCATAGTATCATTAGCATCACTCCCCCTTTCGAGGGAGGTCCTTTCAAACAACACCAAGATTTTCTCGGAAGTGCTCAAACTTCACATGATATAAAGGCATGGTCAAAACATATGCAACCTGCTCATTTGTGCCAACATATTGGATCTTTACAACTCCCTCCTGCACCATATCATGAATGTAGTGATACCAGATTTCTATGTGCTTCGTCTTATCATGGAACATTGGGTTCTACATCATATCTATATAACTTTGATTATCATGTAGAATCATGGTGGATTCAATCTCCAGATTGAATGGACTTGTCAACAACTTCTGAAGGCATATGGATTCACAATTGGTAGAATATGCTGTAATGTATTCTGGTTCTGTCGTGATTATAGCAATATTGGATTGCTTCCTTCTCTGCCATGAAGTCATGGATGACCCCGGACTGAAATACCATCTTGAAGTGCTCTTTCTATCAGAAACACTTCCATCCCAATCTGAATCAGTATGTCCATACAGTCTGAAGTCATGATCTCCAATATAACAGAGACCATATTCCAACGTATCCTTAAGGAATCTCATCACATCATTTGCATCTACAAGGTGAACACTTATGGGCTCTACCAGATACTGACTCAAGGTGTTCACAGCAAAACATATATCTTACCTATTCTTCATCATATACATCAATGAACCAATAATATGTCGGTACAGAGTAGAATCAATCAATTCTAACAAAGTATCTACCAAGAGCTTCAACTTTGTTTCCATGGGTGTGTTCATGGATTTACATTCCAACATGTCAAACCTCTTTAGTATCTCAACTGCATACTTCCCTTCATTAAGAAATATCTTCTCTGGGCTCTACCAAACTTCAAGACCTAATAAATAATGCATCTGGCCTAGGTACTTCATCTCAAACTCAACAACGAGCTTCTTCTTACATTATGTGATGAGATTTCCTTCTCCTGTTAAGAATAATTCATCCACATACAGTAGCAATATAGTTGTCTCATCATTGGTAACCTTGAAGTAAATGTTAGAATCAACTTTACTATTGGTAAAGACAAAACTCCTCAAAAAACTATCAATCCTGCCACACCAAGCTCTTGGA
>SNQJ01S0005316.1:48401-101426 GCA_010110895.2 Picea sitchensis
GAATTCATCAACCCTTGGAATGTGGAAGGTGCATTTATAAGGCCAAAAGGCATGACCAAAAATTCATAATGGCCTTCATGAGTTCAGAATGTTGTTTTTGGGATATCTTATTCCTTCATTGTAATCTGATGATACACTGAACAAAGATCCAATTTTGTGAAATAGATTTCTCCATGTAGTTCATCTAACAATTCATCAATAATGGGAATGAGAAACTTATCTTTAATATTGATCTTGTTGAGCTCTCTATAATCTAGACACATACACCATGAGCTATCTTTCTTGAATACCATTACCACTGGTGCAGAGTAAGATCTTAGGCTAGGTCTAATAATTCCAACCTCTAAAATTTCTTCAACCATGCGCTCAATTTCACTCTTCTGGGTGTAAGGGTATCTATATGGCCTGATGTTAGGAGGAACACTCCCAGGAATCAGGTGAATTTCATGATCATGATTTCGAGTGGGTGGAAGACCTTTGGGAATATCTTCAAATACTTTGGAATTCTTATCAATGATTCCTTGGAGATCTTGAGGAATAGATGGCTTAGATGTTTGAACATCTAGTGAGAATAGTTCTACAATAACGTTTTGATGCCCCTTTTTCAATAATTTTTTCATGCCATTAGAGATTATCACCTTACTGGGTTTCCTTGTGATACCTGTTAACTCAATTTCTTTTCCTTCCAATGAAAATTTCATGAAAATTTCTTGAAAATTAAAAGCCATTGCTCCTAATGATTGTAACGATTGGATTCCTAGTACAAAATACTCACCACCCATGGGTATAGCAATCATTGGACTATTTATTACATATTCCTCCATAGTAAGATCGATCTTATTGCATTTTCCTAGGAAATTGATAGTTCTTCCATTTGCAATCATTACTTGAAACTCTGTCGCTGAATATACAAAGAAATTGAGATCTTTGGCTAATTTATAGTGAATGAAATTATGAGTACTACCAAATTCAATTAGGACTATTACCTTTTTCTTTTAGATGTATCTTTCAATATTGAGGGTTTGAGGAGTGCTAATTCTAGCCAATGCATTACACGATATCATGGGAGTCAACTCTTCAGATGAAATTTCTTCTACGTTTTCATCTTGAGATGGTTCTTGTTATTGTTCTTCTTCCTCTTCACAATCTATGTAGAATAATTTCTTCTCACCACACCTATGTCCCTTACTGTACTTGTTGTCACAATTAAAGCATAATTTTTTTTCTTTTATTTCCTCTAATTGTTGAGGTGTCAACCTTGTAGGTTGAGGTGTTTTAGAAGAAGGAACATTGTTCTCTCTACAGATGTTAGGATTTGTCTTTCTAGTAGCCATAGCCATATTTTTACTTTCATCATTTCTTGCCACCTTAAATGCATTCTCCAATGATTTGGGTTCCCAAAGGCGAACCTCATGTTGAATGTTATCCTTTAAAGTTTCTATGAATACATCAATCAAGTGCTCGTTTGGAATATATGTTACCTTTATATTCAATCTTTGGAAGTTCTCAATGTGATCGGTAACTGAACCCTTTTGCTTGAGATTTATCAATTGGCTAAAGAAGGTATTGCTCCTTGTATCCCCATAGTGTGCTATCATTTCTTCCTTGAAAATTGTCCAAGTGACGAGTTATAGATCAAAGAATTGCTCCATCTTAAGTATCTATGTGGCACATTATATAGATCAAAGAATTGCTCCATCTTAAGTATCCATGTGATTGGGTCCTTGCCATCAAACTTCCTCATATCGATCTTAGGAATGTGGTTGGTATTCAACCCAAAGTTGGAGTTTCTCAATTCTTGATTCACCTTCCTTGTGTCCTCATCATGAATTTCATGGGATGCATTTTCACTTTCAGGTGTCTTCTCCGTTACGAAATTTTTCAATACTTCCATGATCTCCTCTTTTAAACCATCCATCTTTACCTCCAACTTAGCTTCCATTTCTTATAGTTCATCTTTTGTTACTATCTTATTTTGTAAATTATTTATGTCCCTACACATTTCTTCACCTTCATCAAGAGTCAAAGTAGGATTTTTTGGAGGCTTATTTGGTGTAGAAGTTCCCTTTTTGGGTGGCATGTTGGCCAAGTATCACTTTTGAACCTTGATTTTGAGGTGGTTCTGCTAGACAATCTTTCTTATGTTGTATATACAAAGTTTCGGCCCTTCTGGGTATGACACTTTCTTTTATGTAGTTCTCTAATATTTCTTCTCCGCAATGCCACAAGTCTAATCAAAATTGGATGTGCCAAGTGGAATTTACGGTAACATCCCCACAACTTGCTGATTTTTGGCCTTTCCAGGAGATCTCACTTATATAGCATGCCCTGCACAAAATGATTGATATTAAATTATGAAACTCATACCAAAAATACTACAGACTGTCCACTATCCAATGAAACTATCCCACTCAATTTGGATACTCTAGGAAGATGTTATGATTGTTTTACCTGAAACACCTTCTTGACACTAGTCAATAGGACTAGTCAGATACCCTATCTTCCACACAATGTATATACAAATTTAATATGACCCAGAAGATGACCTTTTTACCCCAGATACCTTACTATTTTCTTTGAAAATCCTCCAGATTTTAGGGTATGGAACGTTACAGAAAAAGTTTTATAGCAAAAATTACGCAATGACTCAGTTTAAGATGATTCTAGAACCCTATCTTGTACATGATTTATCTCCGAAAGTATAAGGCCTCAGGAGCTGAAATTTTAACCTAACGTACCCTGATCCGTATAATAAATATCCTCAAATTCGTTCCTTCTGAAACGTTGTAGAAAAAAATTTATAGAGAAAATTCCAAGGTGTCTCAGATGTAGCAGCGAAACCCCAAGACCTCGAGCTCTAATACCATATGTTAGGAACCAAATATCAATATAGCATAGAAAAACCTCAAAATAAGTACTAAACGCATTGAAAAAGAGATAATTTCATATAATAAGCCTCTTCAAGGGGGAAACCTCCTTTTACCCCACATAAATGTTCAAGTACAAGATGATTCTAAATGAAAATGTCTCCTTAGTATATATAGGAGACTAGGAGGTATAATTACAACTAATGGAATAAAGTCGACATAAATAAAATAACATTACTAATGTAATATGCCCCAATTAAGGCGTAATGAGCCAATATTAGGGCTTAACAGGAATCAACTCTAGTAACTGTTCCACCTAACATCATCTCATTCCCATTAACATGTGCCTCCCCTGGAAGTGTACCTCTTTTCTTCTCAATATTCCTTCATCTGTTCCACTTCCCATCCAAGGATTCAAAAACAAGCTGGCCAAGACGTCTATGAGTGTTGTGGTACTTGGAACATAATGCTTATCATAGGCCTAGCAACCCACCTCTTCAACCTAATGCTCACAGACCTGATAACCTGCTTCCTCAACCCAAAACTCACAGGCATGACAACCTCCTTCTTCAAACCCAAACAACCAAGGATTTATAGGGTCACCCACATTCCATAGCTCCAGTCTGTAGACATAGGATGCAATATAGAATGAATGAAAAAAATGAATGACAATAATGAATGAGAATTACACTAATTCTCAATATTATATATGCATTCACCTAAATTGACACTTGGCACACAAGAAACTTGTTGAATTACTGAGAGGGGCGTGAATCAGTAATAGATAAATTTAATCCTTTTTAACCATAAAATGAAAGTGTTATGTCAATGTAGAATTATCATCCAATAGTTGCAGAGTAAATAAACAATGAACAAATGAGAAATCATACACATACACAGTACACCAGTGTTTTTACATGGAAACCCAAAGCGGGAGAAAACCACATAATTCATTGTTTTATATGTCTTTAAGAATTACATTCATTGGAAGCACCAAATTCCTTTGTTTTCCAACTGCAACTGGAAGGAGGATCCAACCCCCTAGTTTCTCAGGATACAACCTGAGGGAAGCTCCAACTCCCCAATTCTTTGGCTACAACCAAAAGGAGGATACAACCCCATATGTTCTCCGACTACAACTGGAAGGTGGCTACAACCACCTGTCCTTTCCCCATCCAACCGCCCTGACGTAGAAGTAGAATGATAAATATCTCCCTCTTTGTCATCAATGTAAAAGTTAACTTTCCATATGGGGTTGCTCCCCCTAACTGAACTGTGCTCGGGGATACTCCCCCTGACTGAACTCTTCATAAAACTAATCTCCCAACTTGAACTGTCCTATTTATGGTGCTTCCTTGTGTAAACTTAAGACATATAAGATAAGCATTCAAAATAATTCATTTTGGAGTAGAAATTACTCCGAGTCTCTGGCGAAGATACTCAAAGGATTCTCATGGAAGCAGTTTTATAAATATGTTTTCCACTTGTTCTTTTTTGCCCATATATTCAACTCTAATTTTCTTATCTACAACATGTTCTCGTAGAAAGTGATACTTGGTTGGAATGTGCTTCGTCTTGGAGTGCATCATCGGGTTCTTTGAGATATTGATGGTGCTTGTATTATCACAATAGATTGGAATGGGATCATAATACTCAAACTATATATCTATCAAAGTTTGTTTCATCCATAGAACCTGTGTACAACATCCTACTACTACAATATACTCTGCTTCGACTGTAGATAAAGATATTGATGATTTTTTCTTTCTTAGCCAAGATACTAAAAAATCACCCAAGTAGAACACTGCTCCACTGGTGCTTCGTTGGTCATCAATGCAACCTGCCCAATCTGCATCTATGTAGGCAATAAATGATAGATCATTTCCTTTTGGATACCATAATCCAAACTCTTTTGTTCCTTTGAGATATCTGAAAATCCTCTTCACTACTAAGACATGTGATTCCTTTGGTGTTTCTTGAAATCATGCCACCTGTCCAACTTCCTGCATTACATCTGGTCTATATGTTGTCACATATAGTAAGATATCAATCATTGACATGTATTTCCTCTATTCTATAGACTTTGAATCATCATCTCTGCTCACCTCGGAACTGGTTTGCATAGGAGTGATAACTAGTTTGCAATCTTCCATTTTGAACTTCTTTAGCATTTATTTGATATACTTAGTTTGAGAAATAAAAATTCATTGGTTTCTTTGACATACCTGAAGACCCAGAAAGAAGGATAGTTCTTTGATTAATGACATTTCAAATTCATTCTGCATATCCTTTGAAAATTGTTGGCTTAACCTGTCATCATTACTTCCAAAAATAATATCATTAACATAAACTTCAATTAATAAAATACTATCTTGAGTTACCTTGATGTAGAGGTTGTTGTCTTCACTTCCTTTTCTGAAACCTGCCTACTGTAGAAATTTATCCAGTCTAGAGTACCATGCTCTAGGAACCTATGTTATACCATACAAGGCCTTATTCAATTTACACACATAATCTGTATTCTCTGACAACTGAAATCCTTTTGGTTGTTCGATGTAGACTTCTTCTTCAAGTTTCCCATTCAGAAAAGTTGATTTCACATCCCTATGATACACTTTAATATTCTTGGAGCATGCATAAACTAAGAGCAATCAGATTGCTTCCATTCTGGAAACATGGGAAAATGTCTCTTCAAATTTGATTCCTTCAACCTGTGCATATCCTTTACATACGAATCTATCTTTGTTCCTTGTAACATGTCCATCTTCATTCAATTTCTTCTTCCTTTGATTCTCGTACACCTATTTCATCAATTGTTACATTGATTCTTTCCATAACTTTGCTCAATATCATATTGTAACACTTGTATTCTTTCCTTGTACTTGAGTAACCAACAAGTACTCCTTTGTCCACATGAGAGTCAAATTTTTGCATTCTGCCATCTTCTCTTTTTATGTAGCAATTGCTTCTAAATACTCTAAAGTGCTTCAAATTTGTTGGTCTTCCTTTCCATAGCTCATAGGTGTTATAACCCTAAATTGCACTAGACATGCTTACCTGGCATCAGGCCATCTCACTTGACTTCTTTTCCAAGCCACTACTAAACAAATTCTTAAAAAACACTCTTTTTGAAGGCATACATGCCCTACTCCACTACTGCACGCATGTGTACGCTGTCTAACCCACTACAACCCGCGTATACCTAAAAAACATGAAAAAATGGAAAGTTGCAGATGAAACACATAGTTTTGGGTAAGTTAACTAAACTGACTGACTGTCCATAGTCGGTCACTCGACCAAATACCTAGCCCTTTCTAGCCTATAAAAGAAGGGGTAGGGGTCCCATTTGGAAGGAGGAAAAACATAGCAAAGAAACTATACCTGATTTAGTATTCCTCTTGCCCCAACCTTTTGCAACTATTGTGTGAAGAGAAATGTATACAAAAGTAGTTGGAGCACAGTTGAAGAGGATCCCAGGACCAGATTTGAGGAGCAGTGGCCGATTTAACTATTGTAAGGTTACTCTTGTGAGATTAATAAAAGAAGTACTTTTTCCGTCCCACCATATGAGATTGTCCATATTTAAATTTGATTATATTTTGATAGAATCTCTAACCCATTAGTTTATAGATCATATGCATGTGGAGTTATTTGTTTGTCTTTTGTGAATGCAGGTCAGCGTTGGGAGGAGAGTTGCAGTCAAAGAGTGACCAAGAATTAAAGGGATCAACATCAAACACAGAAACTAAGGTACAGTAACTGGATCTCTTTAACCTTGAATCTGCATATGAATAATGGGGTTTATGATTGGGATGTTGGTAGAAAGTAGGAGACTTTAGGTCATTTTTGCATGCATGATAAAGACCTTAATTCTAGTCCGTAGGAGGGATTTCCCACCCACAACAGAATTGGCGAATGTACTTGGGAAGTCTCTAGGGTTCTTTGGGGAGGCCTTGTTGGGTATTTTAAAATTGGTTTTATTGCTTTTAATTTTTCTCTGCAAGAGTCTGAGTGTTCAGGGATTCTGGTTCTCAATACCAGTACTCCCTGCCTTGCTTACCAGACTATTTCTTTTTCTGTTTTTGAAAAACTCGGAGTCATACTCACCCTGTAGAAGGGAAACCCATGTGTGCACGCGCCCTACCTTTAGTTAGCCCACGTATGTATGCATGCTGTTGAAGTGTTAGTTGCATGTCTGAAAATACAGAAAATCCTTCTCAGGAAGAGGCAGTCATCCTCTCCCCTGTCATAAGTGAACTTTCTCAGGGGTCTTCTGGATCCTTTCCTGGTCTCTGTGTGCAGTCAGTAGTTAGGTAAGACCTCAGGTTAGATTTTTTTTGATAAAATTTCCTTGCATATTTTTCTGTTAAGAATAAGTTTCTGTACCTTTAAGGGGTTTTGGTCTTCAATACCAGTACTCCCTACCTGCGCTTAGTTGCTTGTATTGCTTATTTTGAGGAGAAACAGGGGCACACGCGTCCTGTAGTAGTCCTAAATGTGTGCATACACGTCATGTCTTTGGGAAACCCACGTGTATACGCTGGCTGTTGAAGTGGCAGTTGTGTGCCTGTCTGGAAAAAATTGAGGAGGTAGTCATCCTCTTCCTTGTCAATCTTTTACTTCCCAGGTTTTTATTGTTTCTTTCTTGTCTCTATCATAAGCAGTTTTAGCCTAGGTTGTATTCCAACATAGCTTGCTTTTTCATTTAAAAGATTTTTTGTGTTTCCTAGATTTTTTAACTTATTTTTAGCTTGAAATTTTAAGAAAAATGAGTTGCATTCATCAGTTTCTTTTAGAATATTTTGTTATTTTTGCTTTGATTGGAAGAAAATATAAAAAAAAACTTAGTTTTTTAGATCTCTTTCTTTCTTGTCATTTTCTTTGCATTTTTATTTGAAAAAGAAAAATAAATTAGCATAGCGTTGTGTTTTCTTCCAATTTTAAAAGCAATTCAAAAAGAAAAAAATAATAAATATAATCGTTCTTTGCCAATGTTCATGTAAGTTTCACCATTTTTCACAAAGAGTCTTAACAACATCAGTTGCACTAACGTACCCCTTTTGAGTAAATCAAGCCTTAAAATGAATGCTAATTAAAAATAACTAGACTTTTATGTTTGTAGGGTCAACCAACTAGTTTAGGGTTAGGGCCTTGAATTAGGTTGGAGAGGAAACTCTTCAAGGCCATTAAACCAAACATTGGAGTCTGAGTTAGGGAGCATTAAATTCCAGTGACATGGAAGTTATCTGGGACCCCCCTCTAACATAGGGGCTAAACATGAGGTCGCATATGGAAAGGTAGCTGAGATAACCCCTCCAAAGTTGGACCAAGCATAGTGGATAATGCATATAGAGGGCTTATCTTGGGATTTGGTTGATCACATTTTCCACAGAGCTTCGTGGGTCTCGAATCTATTCGAGGTCCGCAGTCATCTTTTGGAAAAATTTCTTTCGATACCCTTGATAGGTTTCAAGCTTGATACCCTACTCATTGCGGTCTACCCGACTGTCGACTGTACCCGCATGGTGACTATTCGCATGCTGGCAACCTAGTTGCCTTTATTTTAGGGACTTACACAGGTGACTGCGGGGGTATACCATGGTACCTAGGGAAGACATCGGGCCACACTTTGCATAGTATACCTGGAGGGTGCTTCCATATTCGAGTTTCACTTGCACTGGTAAGTTGCTCTAGTGTTCGCTGGTGTAACTACTCTTCCAACTAATTAGTCGTTTGCTTGATTTTCCTTTAGGAACTTTTAGTGTGTGCTCTGTGCTCCCTAGTTTTCCATAGTGAGTTAGTCAGTCATTTATTTAGTCTCTAACCTAGGTTCATAGAACTCCCACTTTGTCGGTCATGAGGAATTTTCGGTCTTCCTCTTAGAAACGTGGAGCCACCTCTTTATAGGCGTTGTTTTGATAACATTGGTTTTCCAGAGTCAGTGTGTGAGACTTTTACAGACTTGAACGATCCCGCAAGGGGAGAACCTGTGCATAAGATATTCATGGCTAAACTTTCCAACCATACCAATCAAGGAACCCCTTCACAAGGGTATTCTTGTGCTTTTCCCTTCTTTGAAAACGTTGGTATCCATTTGATGACCAATTTGTACATTCCTAGGTTGAATGTTGGACTACTAGTTTGGTTAGGTACCATTCCAAATGTCTCGAATGCTCTTGAAACTTATCAATTAAGAACCTTATGTCATGGGCATCATGTTGATGTTCCTTCATCAGAAAGTCTTCTCCTCCTCCTTTTCCCCCCTCTCGTGAAAGTATAGTTACTAGTAACCAGAAGTCTAAACGAAATAGAAAGAGGAAGAATAGGAAGAATAAATCACCAACCTCTGGAAGTCATGTTGGAGATAGGTCGACAACCTCTGCAATTCATGTTGAAGACCAACACCCAGCCTCTGCAAGTTATGCTGGGGGCATACACCCACCCTCTGCAAGTCATGCTGGGGGAAAAAATCTAGTCCTTGCTAGTCATACTGGCAATAGGTCCATAGCCTTTGCGAGTCATGTTATCGACCCATCACCAACCTCTTCAAGTCATGTTGGAGATGTGCAACCAACCACTGCTATTCATGGGGCATTGATTTTGTTGAGAAACTTAGATGGATAGGATGTAAACCTAAGTTCCCTTGTAAGCTTTGCAAGGGAGATCACCTTACTCATTTGTGCCCTGGTCTTCTAGAGGTACGAAGATTGTGGTCCCTATCTGCAAGATCTTTAGATTCTGAGTCTTCTGAGGTTTCCCAGCAGTATATTCAACCATTGGTTGAGAAAGTTGTCACGTTGATGCAGTCATCAACTGATCCCACTCCTCTTTTGGGGGGTGAGGTGCCTTTATACCTTGTAGTCTCTCAGCCTTTTCATCCATTGGTTGAGAAAGTGGTCACGCCGATGTAGTCATTAGCTGATCCCACTCCTCTTTTGGGGGGTGAGGTGCCTTTAGACCTTGTAGTCTCTCAACCTATTCAACCATTGGTTGATAAAGTGGTCATTCTAATGTAGTCATCGGTTGATCCTATTCCTCTTTTGAGGGGTGAGGTGCCTTTAGACTATGTAGTCTCGCAGCCTATGCAGTCATTGGTTGAGAAAGTGGTCATGTCGTCGCGATCTTCAGCTGATCCAACTCTTCTCTTAGAGAGTGCTAATTCTACCAAAGTGGTCACACCGATGCCATCTTCGACTAATCCCACTCCTCTCTTGGGGAGTGAAGTGTCTACTGACTATGCTTTTAGGATTTCTAGTTTCGTACTTTCAGAACAAGGGGGAATTTCGCTCGCTCCGAGCACACTCCCTCCAAGCCCTAGGATGGTTTCCTTTGATTGGAATGATCTTCTTGAGCCTCATCTTTCTTCTTATGCACCTTTTAAAATAAGGGTTGAATTTAATTCAACAAACATCTATCGATGTATTGTGGATGAAGGATCCTCTGCAAGTATTTTACCCTCCTCGGTTTGGAAAGTCTTGGGATCTCCCGAGCTTATATATGCTTTTCATGAGTTGTTGGCTTTTGACAGATGCCTTAGTGAATATTTGGGGGTTCTTCCTCAGTTTCCTATCCCGTTAGGTGGGAAGAATTTCATTGTTGATGTTATAGTAGTGAAAGGCCTGCTAGATTTTAATATTCTTCTCAGGCGTGATTATGTATATGCTATGAACGTTGTGGTGTCTACGATCTTCCGGGTGATGCATTTCCTGCACAATGGAAGCATTGTCACTATTGACCAGCTGACATCTGATAATCACCATCCTAATTTGGTGTTAGTTCAGACTACCCCTTTATATGTTCCTAGTGTTCGTGTAGACTCACCCTGCCATGGGTTAATTATGTGGTGTCCTATCCTTGGTGTTCAATTGCTTCTAGGTAGGAACCTTTGCAATCATGTTTGCCTTCTCGAGATTTGGTCTCAGCAATTGTTCCATTGGTTTATCCAATAGGGGCATGGGATCCCTTGCTTCCCTCTCTTGGTCCAAGTGATCTTGAGTCTCCTTCTGAGTCTGATCTCATTGTTTGTAGATCCTCAAGCCCTTGTGCTTGTGATTCTTCATTGATAGACTCTGCCAGTCCTACCCAGAGCCTCCATCGTCATATGGAGTATAGTTATTTTACTTCACCCTTTGGGACTGTCGATCCTCGTTTGTGTGATTTCTCAGATTTTGAATTGCCTTCAGACGAAGCTATCCTTGAAGCCAGGACTACGACTTCTCTACCGAGGGAGGACTTACACCATGGTTTTTGTTTTCTTCCCTTTTGGGAGACTTTCCAAGTTAACTATCGAAGAGACTCTTGGTCTAAGCCTGGCAGTGGGATCTACTTGAACCAATTTCATACATGAGTCATAGCCCCCATAGGTCTTCTTTTAAGACCTTTTCAGATCCTCTAAAAATGAAAATATTGCAGATAGATCTTGTTGACCTTCATGCTCACTAAACTGAAATTTGAAGTCACGTCTATCTGGTGGTAGTTTACCTCTTTTTCGGTCCGGATGGTCAACTGTACAAACAAAGGTATACTCTAGGAGCCTCAGTTCCCTAGAAGAGTATTCTCAGGTATGATTTTAACCCTTTTTTGGGCATGAGGGACTAAATTTACGAAAAAGGAACCCCCACAAAGTCCATAGTTAAGCTCTTTTCAGACTCCCTAAAATTGAAAATATTGTCGAGTGACCATATTCTTTCACACTCATTAAATTGGTCCAGAAAAACATTCCTAACGGAGTCCATAGCTAAGATTTTTTCAGACTCCTTAAAAATGAAAAGATTGTCGAGTGATCTTGTCTTTATCACACTCATTAAAATGGTTTTGAATAGACATCTTTTCGGTTCTAATTTACCCCTTTTTCAAACTGACTAGACTGTCTTAGAAAAAGGTACCCTAGCGGAGTCTCTTTTTAAATTTTTTTCAGACTCTCTAAATATGAAAAACCGTTGAGCTTACCTTCTTTGGGATCGTTAAAATTACATCGAAGAACGTTAACCTTGTGTTTATTATTAATCGTGCTTTCATACCTGCGTCTTTGGCCTAATTTCGACTCCATGTTTTTCTCAACTGAACCATCTGAAGCATGCCTTATATGCAAGCCTTGTAGCACTTTGCCTCTACGTCTTGACACCTTTGGCCCCTAGAGGATTTTTCCCAAGTGTCTTTTTCCTGCATATGTCCCTTTTCCCTAAGAATCCCTATGTTTCGTGCGCTTGGAACTAGTATGTTTGCGACACGCAATCCTCCTTTGTAAAGTAGCATTATTTTATTCTTTTTCAAGCTTTCCAAAATTATTGAAAAAAACAAAAAAAAACAAATATACCCCAAAAAGAGGAAGGGAAAAGTATTTTCTTTTTATTGGCAGCACAATGAGTCCCCTTGGACAAAGCACATCCTTCTGTTTGTTTGTCAAGCCCTAGGATTTAATATGACCTTAGGAAGTTATTCTCGCTACATAGAGTTGTGTCCTCCTCTGTTTGGTTATTCTTCCAAACATATGGAGAGTTTGTAGTGCCTCCTGCATCGTGAACTTATGTCAAAATATCATGCTTCCTGAGTCTCATCTTATGTCGTGCTATTGTCCAAGGGAAGTTATTACCAAGATTGAGTCATCCCCCTCTAAACATTGTCTCTTACCCTCATGCCTGATCATCCCAAAATCCCAATCAAGTCTTTGTTCGAAATCCATGAAGCCCTCAACCTGATCATCAAAATCCTCTAGTCCGTTCCTAACAAACCATCGAATACTTATGGGTAGTGAAGTCATACACTCATATTAAACTCCTACCCGAGTTTTGAATATTTTGAAGCTATTGCTCGAGATCTGAAGGCCTCATCTCTAGCCATCATGCCTTATTCGTTTCTTGTAGATGGATACTATACATGTATATCCTTTTTATTTCGAGATGTAGATCTGTTGTGTATTTCTTGTGGATACACTTTATATAGTTATATGACATGGATATACAACGTATTTGATTGGTAGCCATGATTTTATTTCATTTCGAGAATGGGTATGCCCACCTCGGTGAGACAATTGTTATTTTGTAGATGGCACCTCCCAAATTCTGGTCCCTGGGCTCACTTGTTTGGTATGTTGGTGAAGATTGATAATGTATTTCGGCCATCAGATTCTCTTCTGACCTCACACATTAGGGGGCATCTGTTATAACTCTAAATTGCACTAGACATGTTTACTTGGCATCAGGCCATCTCATTTGACTTCTTTTCCAAGCCACTACTGAACAACTTCTTAAAAAGCACTCTTTTTGAAAGCATACATGGCCTGCTCCACTACTGCACGTGTGTGTACATTGGCTGACCCACTACAACCCGCGTATACTTAAAAAGAACGAAAAAAATGGAAAGTTTTAGACGAAACAGATAGTTTTGGGTAAGTTAACTAAATCGACTAACTGTCCATAGTCAGTCACTTGACCAAATACCTAGCCCTTTCTAGCCTATAAAAAAAGGGGTAGGGTTCCCAGTTGGAAAGAGGAAAATCATAGCAAAGAAACTATACCCGATTTAATATTCCCCTTGCCCCAACCTTTTGCAAATATTGTGTGAAGAGAAGCATATACAAAAGCAGTTGGAGCATAGTTGAAGAGGATCCCAGGACCAGATTCGAGGAGCAGTGTCCGATATCACTATTGTAAGGTTACTCTTGTGAGATTAATAAAAGAAGTACTTTTTTCGTCCCACCATATGATATTGTCCATATTTAAATTTGATTATATTTTGATAGAATATCTAACCCATTCGTTTATAGATCATATGCATGTGGAGTTCTTTGTTTGTCTTTTGTGAATGCAAGTCAACGTTCGGAGGAGAGTTGCAGTCAAAGAGTGACCAACAGTTAAAGGGATCGACATCAAACACAAAAACTAAGGTACAGTAACTGGATCTCTTTAACCTTGAATCTACTATGAATAATGGGGTTTATGATTGGGATGTTGGTATAAAGTAGAAGAATTTAGTTCATTTTTGTATGCATGATAAAACCCTTAATGCTAGTCCGTAGGAGGGATTTCCCACCCACAATAGTAGGGAGTTTTTTCATTGTTTTTTCTGATCATTAATCTTTTTGGAATGTGAACTGGTGTATGGACTTCATGTGTCTAAAAACTATCTGTCAATTTGGAATCCATTCTCTCATCCAATGTCATATATCTTTCCAAACCTGTTAAGTGTTCTTACAAATCCATATATGTCCATACTATCCAAGACTCTGCTACACAACTATCCATAATTTTGACTCATATGTCATTGTACTATCATGAAGTACTACTACAACTGATTAATCTATCATATTGTACCTATGCTAACTCAATGCACTAAATATGTCTACTCAAACTCTGCAATCTACTCGTAGGATGGTTCTCTGGTCTATCTCAGCTACCGCATAGACTCCCCATGTCTATTATTCATATTATCTGAGAGTCTCTCAGTCGGATGGCTCATAAAAATTCTTTCTATGATATGTATTCATCATCATCTTCATTGGTAGATTCATCATCTCTCTGATCTCTGACTTCTTTCCTTATGTCTGCGGATTCATATTTCACTACAATGCTTGAAAGTAAAATCTCTTGAACATGTTCCTTATTTATCCGTCCTTCTTTTCTTTTAGTTATTTTCCAAACCTTTATGTATTTGACATCTTTCATTTTCTCTGTAGAATTTTCTTCATCTCGTTCTATTGTCAATCTTCCGACCTCTAGGACCTAGTCTTTGTTCACCTATTCTTCGTGTTTTCTTATCCATACTTTCTTATATTTGATATCCATGTTCTCTTTCATGTAAGTATCAATCATTTTTCTACAATCATTAGCTATGTGTCCATAGTTATGACATTTGTAACATCCAATGTCACATGGGGACACATGGGCATTTCTTGCTTGAACATTTATTTTATAATCCCTGCAATCTGCAACCTTATGTCCAAAATTTGTACAATAAAAACAATGGCCATAAAAGAAATTCCCATATCTGGGAGTGAATGGTCTTCTTTGTGGTGTATTCCTTATGAATTTCTTCCTTGACTGATCATGATCATGATTGAATCTTCTTTGTGGCTTGAGCATGCATGGCCTTCTTGAATATGTATCTTCAATAATTTTCGTAGATTCTGGTTGACCATGATACCTTCCTTCGAGTACTTTTGCATAACTCTTTCTATTTTCTTCATTCTTCTTTTCTAGCAACCTAGAGTGCTTCTCTTCATTCTCTGTAAATGATGTGGATTTTTCTGTCTCTTCAACGTTCTTGTTGAGCTTGACGATTTTACTTCTCAATGTGACAACTTCTTCTTCAAGATTCTCAACCTCCTCTTATTTATTCATTATCTGAGACTTCATGACTTCTTCTCTTCTTTTTGCTTCTTCAAGCTATATTTTTAATGTGATTATTTCTTCTTCAAGTCCTTTATCTTCTTGACCAAACTATGCCTCAAGCTGGTTTAGATCGTTAGTTCTTTCCTTAAGATGATCTATCAATATATTCTCTCTCATTTATGCTTCTTCATTCTCTGTTGCTATGTTGTCTTCCAAATGTTTCTTTTGATATTCAATATTTTCTTCGATCTTTCTGGCTTCATCTAGTTGAGTTCTTAAGTTCTCAATGACATGTTGGGATTCTTCAAAAATGTGAACACTTTCCTTTTGTTTTATCAATTATTTCTTGAGTGACATGTTTTCTTCTCTTTCTTTTAGTCCATCTAAAGAACTAATCAATTCTGCTTCATAATTGTCTTCTTTTTCAATTAGTTTTTCTGTCTCATTTCCTTCACCAAATTTTATTTCAAGATGTTTGTGTTTTTCACAATTAAAGAAAAACAACATACCTCTGTTGATTATGTACTCTTCATCTTATAAATATGTTTGACATGGTGAACATATTTCTTCTTAATATATACCTGCATCTTCTTTGGCATTTTCGGAATCTGCGATGGGTGAAGAATATATATCATGTAACTTACCCCAAATTTCTTTTCCTAATGAACATTTACCAACCTTTTCTCTTACTAGATTAGGTAATCCTTCCTAGATGAAATCCATTGCTATTTTTTTATTCTTCTTCAATTCCTTATTGGTTGCAGTCTTTTCCCTTTTTGAACTAGCATATCCTATAACGACTGATAGTCAAATATAATACCCTTGTGCCTGTAAAAATACTTTCGTCCTTCCACTCCACATCTCATACTTTAAACCATTATGACCATTGAACAATGGTACTCCATTCTCATAATAATCCATGATCTCCTTCCAGTGGTTAAATTGTTTCTTGAAGGAATCTGTTATGATCCCAATTGTTGGATTATTGAGAGGGGGGGTGAATCAGTGATAGAGAAATTTAATCCTTTTTAACCATAAAATGCAAGTGTTATATCAATGTAGCATTATCATCCAATAGTTGCAGAGTAAATAAACAATGAACAAATGAGAAATCATACACATACACAATACACCAATGTTTTTACGTGGAAACCCAAAGCGGGAGAAAACCACATAATGTTTTTTTATATGTTTTTAAGAATTACATTCATTGGAAGCACCAACATTCTTTGTTTTCCAACTGCAACTGGAAGGAGGTTCCATGTCCCTAGTTTCTCAGGCTACAACCTGAGGTAAGATCCAACTACCCAATTCTCTGGCTATAACCAAAAGGAGGCTACAACCCCTCCGGCTACAACCACCTGTCCTTGCCCCGTCCAACCTCCCTGATGTAGAAGTAGAATTATTGAATCACTGTCACACTATCACTGTGATATATACTGTTGTAAACTTTTACCAATCAAACTACACCAAACAACATGTACCAAACAACTTGTAATCAACATGTACCATAAACAAGTGCATCAACCATGCACCAACCTGTACCATCAACGAGTGCATCAAACATGCACCAAATAACCTATAACAATATGTACCAAACAAATTTTAATCAACATGTACCATAAACAAGTGCATCAACCATGCACCAACTTGTACCTCAACTTTTACCATCAATGAGAGCATCGACCATGCACCAAATATGTACCAATCATGCATCAAATACACATAAACTATGACTCATCAAGATGTACCAACATCATCAACTATACACCTCATGTATGTGCCAACTCATAAACTAATTGTCTCAACCATGTACCCAACATGTACCTCAACCATACACCAATATAACCATCAAAATTTATCTAATAATTCATCACTCTATCCATAAAACCAATACCATAAACCATTACATCAAACCATGTGCCACAACCTCATTGTTATACAACCTCTATCTGTAACATACCTCAACCAAAATACCTCATCAATTTCATCATCCAAATCTGATTTTTAACTCTATAATAGATCTGGTGTATATGATCACACACTTTCAAACCTTCCTTAACTTTAAATACAAGAGACTAGCATTTTCATCAAACTTTACTTTAGTCTCACATGACTAATTTTGGATTAGTAAAAAAACCTAACTTGAAATAATCATAACTATGTACCTATAATGAATAAAGATTTGAAAATAATACACAATGTTCTTCAATGTCTTTTATGCAATTCCTCTAGGTTTCACTACTTGGAACCTCTCAAAAAAAGGAGTTATAGAAAAAATGACATACCTTATTGAATTCTAACTTATTCTAGAGAGATAACGTGTAGAGCATGCCCCGCATGGAATATTTTTTGTATGGATCTAAAAATGGTACACATAATACTAAATAATTTACTCTAACCAATACATTTGGTTTTACTGAATTTGGATATGTTATGAATAAGTTATGACATTTTTACCCGAAACACATGTTTTAGACTAGTTTCAGAACTAGCCACAAACCCTATTTTCCACAGAGTGCAACTCCAAAAATACAATGACCCACAAGATGAAATGTTTATCATAGCTACTTGGATATGTTTCCTCAATGGGCTCCATATTTCACGGTCTGAATCATTCTAGAAAGCAAGTTATGGCGAAAATGGTGAGCTGACCTATAAATAACATACCTTAGAAAGCATCATCAAAATAATTTATCCTCCCTTGAATTTTGGCCTTCTTTACTTCACCTTCCCTCTGAAATTCACCTTAGATATCCTTTGGTTACCTCAACGACTTGTAGATATTCAATATGCTCAAGTGTCATGAAAATGAGAGACCCTTGCCTCTTATTTATACTTTTATGTAGCTTCCTCAAGGGGTTACCTTCTAACCATCTTAATCCACTTTCCTTATTTTAGGGCTAACCCACTTCTAACCACTTGTCCAGTTAGTAATTTCTCCATTAACTTTATTATTTAAATAATTTCTTTTATATCCACTTTGACTTATAGTACACTCATCACTTCACTTTATTATTTAAATAATTTCTTCTTTGCAACCACTTTGACTACTTTGACCTTTTGGGGCTTCTAGATGACTCATGAGGGTTATCCAACTTCACGTGGCCATAACTCTCTAACCATGAGGATTTATGTGACGTTCCACATACCACCATAAATGGCACGACATGTACCATCCATATATAATAGTCTTACCTTAAAATATATTAAAACTCATATTATTATACATCAAACAAACTTGGGTCCATTACCCAAACCTTTGTTGTACCAGAATTCACTACCCAAATTTCTTCAAGGATTGACATCAATGAAAAACAACCCAATTGATCAACAAAACTAACTTGTTCCCCACTTGTAATTCATTCCCTTCCCTTGGGAACTTAAGATAAATTAATGTTATAATACTTAGTACTTTATGAATAATATTATTTTATTTCTTCGCTTGAGCTCCCTTGACTTAGCCCCTCTTCCTTTAGCCCTTAACCCCCTTTCCCTCTTGTGGAATCCTATCTCCCCATACTCTTTTGTTTGAATTCATCTAAAATAGTGATGTATTTTATTAATAATATGAGTGATTACATATTACAATGATAGGATCACTTGCCTTTTAGCATCTAGGTTCTCCGGCCTAATAATCACACAAGAACTTTGGCCTATAATACCTTCTTTCACCAGCCTATAAAACATATGTACATTTACAATTGGGGTTCATCCTGGGGGTATTACAGTCAAGATAGAAACAAGAACTTTAATTCCAAAAAGGATCCATGTTGGTGAAGCAAGTGGGATATAAGTCCCTCATTTATGGATTATAATTGCAGAGCATCAATTTAGCAAGAACATATCAAACAAGTTAAGAAAATTAGTGAGAAAAAGTGTTGGGCCTGAGATATGATCATTTTCATGACGGTTATTATACACTTTTTCCATATGTATATATGTGTTTTTCATCTTTTGAAGGATCTTTTTGAAGAATTTCATGATAAACCGGTATGATCGACACTTTGTACGTATAATCCATGTTTAATGATTGTATTGGATATAATTCATCATGTTTTATGATTTCCAACAGCTAATTCACATTTTTTGATGTTACAGTGAGAAAATGCACTACGTTTATGCTTCCAACACTCGTTCTAGTACTTCATCTGGCATTATTACAGGCAACAAACTTAAACATTAATTTTTGGGAGGATGAAGTGGAATCTGAAAAATCTGGCACATGGGTTTTGTGAGCAGTATGCCCAATTAGCTCCTTCGCGATCCATTTCCTAAAATTAAGAACAGATTAAGAGCAATTTGTGGTTCTCAATTCGACATCCGACACTCATTCCGACACTCGATCCGGCACTCCATCCATCACCTCTTCCTACACAAAAAATGTAGGGTGACTTTGCGGTTATGGCATTGGTGGCCAGTGATTGGAAAATTGGAAACGTGGGTTTTGATCATGCTTATCCCCTCCAACTACTGAACTCTTGACAACTCGATTTTGGGTTGTTATGGTGGGTGATTATTGGGTAGCTCTGTTTCAGCAGTTAGGGCACCATTAATGAAATTTTCCAATTTTAGAAGTGGTTTGAACCTCCTGTGGTCGACCACTTAGCCTGTAAACATTATAAATACCACCGAGGTGGTTAGAAATAAGCTAAGCATCATATACATCAGTGTGATAGGGACAAACACGTTTTTACTCTGTTTTGAGTTTTTACATTGCCGGATTATGCCAGAAATACGCTTTTGAGTTTTCATGGTGAATTCTAGTTGCTGAGTTCGTGGTTGGATTTTAAGAACTAGCCACGACTTGCTGGGGGGGGAACTAGCAGTCTAGTTACTGTCTTTGTGTTTTTTATGCATTTCATAGTTTTGTTCTCTTTATTTTCCTGTACATGCATTTCTATTTTGTTAATTAGTTTGTTGTTATAATCTAATTTTCTTTGACTCTCTTTTGTAGCTTAGTATGATAAAGTGTGTTAGCATGCATTAATCTCGTATTTAGGAACGGATCTGTAGACCCCTAGACTAACCCCATGTGTAATTAGATATTAGATTATGCTTTCTTTTATGATTTTATAATCAAGTTTAAAACAAAATTTTAATTAGAATAGAACAAAGTTTCAATTTGGGTTTTCTTTGACAGGGATTTGACAGATGGATAGAGTTGATTTCAGTTTTTAATCATAGCTTGCTTATTTCAATTTTACATAGATCTTGCTCACTTAGTTGTTGATTAATGTAGTTGTTAGTTTACTTTTTTTAATGTCATGTCTTAAATTTCCGTTTTTAATCATTTCTTTATTGTAGTTTGAATTGTTAGAATAGATGTAGCATAGTTTCCTTTATGTAATTTTATTTCCTAGAATTAAATTGCAATTATATTTCTTAGTTAATGGTTGAATCTAGTTTTGCTTATAATGATGATCTTGTTATGTTTTTGATGGTTCACATATGAATATGCAGGGTATCTAACATTGTTTTTGTCATGGTTAAACTCTCATTGGATTGTTTAATACATACTTTTCATTTCACCATCAAGATTAGTGTTGAGCTTATATCATTGGAATTGTCCTTTGTTGTCAAGTGTCACCGAGATATCATCCGTCACCACCGAAGGCATTCACACAACCACCAACATTATATCTGAATTGTCATAGGTTAAAGAATAGTTTTCCTTCTTTCATAGATATAGTTTCTCTCTTTCATAGCTTAGGAAATAATCCTATTTGTTGTTGTAGGATAGATAGACTTTGCTTTGATAGATTAGATAGCAGTTTGCTCAAGAATTAGTTGTTAGTCTTTCTTGATCTCAATAGACTAGATTTCCTTTCATGCATTGCATTGAGCATTTAAATTTCCTTTCATGCAAGAGAAATAGTTTTGCATTAGGCATTTAGTCCACTTGCCTCTTAGGCTAGATAGTTTATCAATGAGAAGTTTTTCTTGCAGTAGTTAATTGCCTTTTCTTACTTGTATTTTTCTTTAGTAGGTTAGTTAGGTGCCTTTGATTTCTTGTATTTTTCTTTAGTAGGTTAGTTAGGTGTCTTTTCTTACTTGTCTATTTTCTTTAATAGGTTAGATAGGTGTTTTTGCTTACTTTCTTATTTATTTTCTTTCATAGGGTAGTTGTTCATTGGATGTAGGTTGGCAAGTTAAAGATGTTTTCTTTTGTCATTTGTTTTTTATGCTTAGTAGTTTTCTTTTTCTTATTGTTGAACTAGTTTTCTTTACATAGGGTTTTACTTGCTTTCTTAGGAACCATCCATCGATCCTTGGCCCAAAATTACTTAGGTTACCTAGTTTCATTTTGCTTAGTAGGGTTTGCTCATTAGATAGCTTTGCTTGAGTATATTAGCCTTAGATAGCTGCCTTCCTTAGTTAGACTATACTTCTACCAACCTTCTACCTTTGGCATATATTTTGCTACAACTCTAAGTTTACTTACGCTGACAATTTAATTGAGGGTTTTTACTGTGTTTTTAGTGCATATATAACACCCATCAAAAATATTGTCTAGAAGTAGTTCAAGAAGTACTTTATCAAAAGTATCTCTGTGACAAGTACTAAGAGGTTAAAATACGAGAATCCCATGAATTAAATTTAGGAAAAATAACCATAGAGGAATATGCAAATGAATTCTTTGAGCTATTTAGATATGTCAAGGACATCATAGATGAGAAGTTTAAGATTCATTGCTTCTTAAACAGATTTCCTCAATTCTACAAGGAGAAGATTGAATTTGATGATTTTGAGACTTTTGATGAGGAATTTGGAAAGGATAAATATTGATATGAGAATAACATAAACAGTATAGAGGTTCACAAAGCATGGAAGGAGAAAAAGGAGAATCTTTACGAAAGAAAGAAAAGGTTCAAGACTCATTACAAAAACCAGCCAAAGAATTTCCAACATAATCAAGTAGAATGAAGGGGAAATAACTTTGTTGAATCAATGGGAAAGGGGCCAAGAGATCCTATTTAATGTTGGATATGTGAGGAAGATGATTTGCTAAAAAACATTCCATACCAAAAGGAGAACACTAGGAATGTTTAAAACATTTGTTAGGCTATAATTGCCAATGATGTAGTAAGTACTATTCCTCCTAAAGTTTTCAAACTATGTGTCTTAAGAATCGTAAGAATAGTAAGTCATGGTTATTTCAAATAACCATTGGAACCAAGAAAATAATCAGGGAACTGATGGAGAGATGTCTGTTAGAACTGAATGGCTCTTCACATGGGAAAACTTGAACATATTGCCACTTGGTTTATATGATGTTCTCATTGGTGGATTGGATGGAATAGCATTGAATTAATATTTATTGCTACAATAATACCTTTGATTGCATTAGTGAACATGGAAACTCAAGAACGATAGGTATTCCAAAGGTGATCTCTATTAGAAAATAATCATCCTTGCAATTGAAGAAGTTCTCTAGAAAGGGGTGCCAATGGTATACAACCTATGTATTGGAACCATTGGAGTATAAAGGCCCAAATCCCAAGAAATATCCTTTATTAAAATAATTCAAATATGTATTCCCTATGATGTTCCAAGACTACTCCCAAAAAGAGATTAAGTTTTCAATCAACCTTATTCTGGGAACTACACTAGTGTCTAAGTCTCCTTTTAGAATGATTTTTGCAAAACTAATGTTGATGAAAATGAATTTGCAAGAATAACTAGATAAATGGTACATTTGGCTAAGTCTATCCCCATGGGGAGAAATTGTCGTATTTTTCAAAGAGAAATATGGAACTCTCTAGCCATTTATTAACTATAGACAACTAAAAAAGGTAATAGTGAATAACAACTTTCTATTGCCTTGAATTTTTGTTGTATTTGACCATATGAGAAGGGATATCATCAAGTCATAATTAAGGAAGAACAAATCCACAATACAACCTTCAAAACAAGGTATGTTCATTGTGAATTTGTATTTATGTCATTCAAATTCATAAATGAACCAACTACATTCATCTGCCTCATAAACAATGTCTTCAATAAATACTTAGACAAGTTTGTGCTTGTTTTCCTTGATGATGCTACAATTTATTTGAAATTTGAAGAAGAGAAAAAGGACCATTTTTGAATGGTTTTGAAAGTGTTAAGAGAACACAATATGGATACAAAACTCAACAAATGTTATTAATGTGATATCCTTCATGGGTCTTGCTAGTTATTATTGGAGATACACTTATGGATTCTCAAAGATTACACACCCAATAACTTCTTGGGGGTACAATGAGGGATGGAGCTTGTTGGCCCTTGACCAAGTTTTGAACAATACTTGGTCATATTTAACCGTTTTTGGAGCTGCGACTGCTTGCCAAAGATGGAGCGCAACACGAAGTAGAAATTAGGGAAGCAAGACCTATTTTTGGGTCACTTTTAGGCTTTTGGGTTGATGTAAAGGGAAAGGGATGTCGGCCCGTGGGTTTACCCACGCGTAGGTCCATTTTGTAATATAGAAATAGATACTTAGGCAATGTAAGTATATGATAGTAGTAAATATATGTGATGTATAGATAAAGGCTTAATTCTAGCAGCTGGATCTATGTGATTGGATGTATATTGCAAGTGCTTTGTGCATGTTTGTAAGGAGATTGAAAAGCTAAGTGCAAGTTGTTGTAGTTTTGTGCTGAAGTGCAAGGAAGAAGGATCTAGCGAGCTGTGCATATATTCTATCATGTACGAAGTAAGGGTCACTGAAGCTCTATGTTGTAACCACTTGACCAAGATAATATAAAGAAGAAGACTTTGTGGATGTAGCCCCAGGGAGGGGGTGAACCACGATAACTTTGTGTATTATGCTCTGTGCTTCGACCTAATGTGTTTATATCCTTCTTGGCTAAGTGCTTGCTGTGATTAAATATATCTAGTTATGCTCTGTGCTTATGATATATGAATGAATGTTAGATCTGATATATAATATGCTTAGTGCTTGATCTGTTGAATCTAATCTATATTTTTGTGGCTAAGTACTGAATCATATTTAGTCTAAGTATTCATTGCGATTCTCTGTGCTATCCACGAAGTACCATAAGGGTTAAATATTGATGAATGATCTATGCTAAGTGTCATGTAAAAGATATAATCATAGATTGGTGTCCCAGCTAAGGTTGGAGACATCTGAGTCCTGCAACCACCCCTGCCTCTACCTCGGGTGAGACTTCATTTGCTTCGTAGGTGTTGCCGAAAGGGATGGTAGTTAGGGTTTTATTGTTGCACTCTTGAGTGTTGAACCCTGGGTCTTCCCCTGTGCCAACAAATGGTTTCATTGCTGAGACTTGGAACTGTGATTGATGGGAACTAAAGAAGAAAAATCTTTGTGCGAAATAAGCTATGTGCGTAGATCTGTTGCCCTAGTGCACAGTATTCTACTTGACCTATGAAGCTTTGTGCCGAGAAAGAAAGGTCAGATTTGAAGGAAAGAGGTCATATCTGCAAGAAAGAGGTTGATACTGAAGAAAAGAAGTGAGATCTAAACACTTTATACTCTAAGAAAGGTAAAAGTACAAATTTCCGCAGAAAAGAGGTAAGATCTGTAAGCTCTAGGCTCTAGTAAAGGTAAAAATAGTTCAACTTTTAGATCTAAAATATTTGTGCTCTATATAGGTAAGATAAGTGGAATTTTTTTGTTTCTGAAGCATGAATTTAGGTATGCTTGATAAATTTTGTCCTATCCTTAAAACTAGAGCAATGTTAGATAAAAGAAAGTTTGATATGAATAGGTCTGATAGGAATAGTGAAAGATATGTTATACCTATGCATAGAAAGAATTTTTGGACTAACCAATGGATGCAGGATCCTAGAAAGAAATTTTTGCAGGCTATCCATCATGATCCTAGTGTGCAGTACAAGAAGAGTTGGGGATCATGGATGAGAAAGGGAGGATTAACTCTTTGTTACAATTGTAGAAGACCAGGACATCTTGCAAAGGAATGCCTTGGGAGAAACCCTAGCTGCCTCTGTTGTAAATCTATGGACCATGAAGTATTGGATTGCCCTAGAATGATTGCTAGACTTGAAAAAATGAATATGGAACAAGCAAACTATGAAGGAGATCAAGAAACTAAAATTATGGAAGAACCCCAGAAAGAATCATAGATCATGTTACTAAAAATAAAAGAAACCCTAGATGGTCATAAGGATGTCAGTTTGTCAGAGATCTTCAAAGAAAAGGAGAAAATCGAAGTAAGAATAGGAGACATCGACATTGACTGTGCTCTGGATGAGCGAACACCGATGAAAATTATGACAGAAAGCACTTGGGAAACCCTAGGAAGGTTTGCTCTAGTCCCTTCACTAGGAATCATCGGATTATTTAAAGGAAAAATGGTAACCCTATGTGGCAGAATTACCCAAATAACTATGAGTACCCATGGAACTTCGACAGAGGAAGAGTTCAAAGTCATTAGATTTATTGAGGACCATGCCCCATTTCCATCTTTGTTAGGAAAGATATGGATTGAAAAAGATCAGATATGGAGGAAAGAAGAAAAGGAATCCCTAGAATAGAAGAAGCAAGAAATCATGGAATTTATGACTAGAAGGATCGTCTACTTGATGGAGGAACAAGAGAATAGATCTCAGTTGTTAAACACTAGGGACCTAGATGTCAAAGATATAAGAGCATTAGAGGAACCACAGAAGACCAAAATACCTAATCCATATGATGAAGGAGTATTACCCTTGGATCTAAAGAAAAAACCTAAGCAGCATGAAGTGACTATGTCGAGAGAAGATAAGACTCAGAATGGAAAAAGGATGACCGAGACTAAGCTCACTGGGAAAAAGGCTAGGAAGCTAAGTAAGAAGAGGGGCAAAATCAGAAAGTTACAGAAGACTTCAGAGAAAACTTCGCAGAAGGAAAAATCACAAGAATTGAGCTTCATTGAAATATTAGAATAGCGACATCTGGCACTTCGCCATGGTGCAACAATATAACCATTGGACCAATATACCCATTCGACTTCTGCCCTGAACGGGTCAAAAATAAATTATGGGTTCCCACTAGACCATTTAACAACACCAGAACGAATAGAACAAAGTTAATGAAGGCCCCATATCCTTTGCAATCAGACCGTTGCTAAGTTTCCCTACTTAGTCCTTCGTGCCGCGCACCGAGAATACTTTTTTCTAAGTGAGAATTTGAGCCTGAAACTTGAGATTACTTCACCTTGTGATCATTTCCTTGTTCCCATACTATTCATCGTAGTCTCTGAATTCATTTTCACACCTGAGCTAGTGAACCCAAGCTTGTATGTTGGACGAGCTCAACACTGTTGAGAAAGTAGTTGAAGAATTGTTTATTGAACTGATGGTTGAGAGAGTCATGTCAGAGAGAAGGATGTCTACAGGTGTGAAAGCATCATCGACATGAGGATTCCAATCTTCTCCCTCCACTTCTTATGGAGCAGAACCTTCTAGAACCACGATCGAGACAAGAACAAAGCATAGAGATGATATTGCAAACGCCAAGCTGATCCCGAGCATTCTATCAGTTTACATACCACCTTTGAGTGGAAATATTAACCACGATAGTGTACCCATAGACTTTGAGTACACCTTGATCACCGCGTATGTTTCGAAAGGGGTGTGCATAGTAAGTACTGACCAGGATAATCTCACAGCACTGAAATTTAATGATTTTAACCTTGGAGATCGCAAAACCTACAACATGTTAGCTCCGCATAAATACTTAACCAATATCAAAGGAAGAAATCCTAATATTGTCCTGTAGTCCTAGACCTAGAACCTCATGCAGTCCACACTGCTCAATGCAATGAATATCCCTCACTTCGGCAGACACCAGGAAGTCAACGCATGCATCAGGTTGATGTTGTCTTGCTACCATGGTGGATACTTATGGTTAGACCACCGCATCACTATGGATTCGACTTTGATCAATTGGATCATAGGACTTAGCATGCAAGGCCCTGACCCACAAGAATTTTATGCAGGAAAGACCTCAGACCAAGCACTAGCATAGCGGATAAAGGAAACTTATGGCAATGTAGAGAAGGGTATGCGAGGCTACAAGGTAGCCTCTATCCAGAGTGGCGTAGTGCACCTTGCATGTCAGATGATCATGGGAAAGCTAGTTCATAAGAACAGATCAACATAGGTGACTGGATTCAAAGTTGACCTAGCATGGAAGTGCGTCGAGGGACTACAGATGAATTGGGCACAGTATCTTGTAAACCAGTTAGAGATGGATTGCAGAGGAGCGCAATACCAAGGGTATGAGTTCCACTTTAGCTGGTTTCTCATACTCATCTCTTTCATCACTTGGGAACTACCAGAGGGAGCCACTTTTCCGGAGATCGAACCTTTTTAACCAATTAGCATGAAGTTCTATACATTGTGGTATTCCAACGACATGAACAAGCAGTGGCAGTCTAATGTTGTCTTCCACACCTACTTCAACCAAATGAAGAATGCAATTTAGTATACACCACGAATCACCCCAAACATACTTCATAGACCTTTGATGAAATTTAGTGCATACCACCACTTCACCTATATTACAACATGCGGTGATGAGCATAAATAATAGCTCCAATCCTACTACAAGCTGACAAAAGATGACTTGGAGGAGATTACCAAGGAATGGTCGGCAGACCTCCTTGTTGTAGTGGACCCCACAGACATGTACGACAAGGAAATCCCTGAAGCTATGTCGGATACACCTGGGCCAAGCAGGACTAAGAAGGATGATGAAGTTGAATATGTCCCTAGCACGTCCACGAAGACTACTTCGGTCTCACCTGCGTAGGGAGGTGATGGTGACAAGCTAGGGAGTACAGAATTTGAACAAAACAGAGATGAGGTTACTCCACCTAGAGAGGAGGAGGATCCCTCCATGAAAACAAAGATGACACCACCAAAACCCTCCTCCCGAAAGAAATCTAAGGCCACTTGGACCACGCTTAAAACTACCCTTACCCTAGATGACTTCAACTTCTTAATTGCTGCGCTGAATGATGTTTCACTAGAGCTCGCAAAAAAGCAGGAGGAGCTATTAAACCTTATCAAGGGCGAACTCAAAGAAGTGCAGTAGGAACTCTAGTCCAGGAAAGAAGTTTCTACAACACCCTTGATAAGCGGAACATCAGGAACAGGTGATGATCCCACTCAATTACACCAAATCATTGATCAAGTCAAAGCTCACCTTCGACGAGCTCAAGAAGGCACAGCACAAGCCACCCAGGCTTTGATGCAAGCACAAAAAGCACTTCTAGAACAACAGAATGAGGCAGAATGGGAAAATATTTCCCTAAAATCGAAGTGGGACTAGGAAAGGGCACAGTTTCTAGCAGAGAAACTTGACGTACAGGAAAGGGTTCACAAAGCACTACACTCTGTGACGGTCATAGAAGTGAAGATGGAAGACCGTCTTTCACAGTAGGTGACCTAATTGGAAGAAGTAATCCAACAACTCCAACAACACATCACATATCTGGAGCTTTTCACCGTGCCCGAGACCCCCCAAGAAATAAGAGATATAAGAGAGGCCAGTGCTTAAAGCACAGTTGGCCGATTAAAAACCTTTGCCTTGGAATGCAAGAAGATGAGTGCTAGAAGCGCCCAGACTTATGAAACCCTCACAAAGAATCCAAAATTGCAGACATTGGAGGCACAACTACAAGAAGCAAAGCAGCATGCAAACACGCTACAGGTGCAGATAAAGACTTTGACCCCAGGTGAAATAATGAATAGGTTTGCAGAACAATGCACAACCCAACAACAGGTACATACGCTGAAAAGTAAAGTGATGGAAGTATCCCAACGACTTCAGCCAATCCAAGAAAAGGCATGCCAACTGTTCACTGAACTTGAAATCCATGGAGTTGAACTCGAACAGGTTCTCATCACTGCAGAACAACACCTGGAAGGACTGCTCAATGACACAGTGATCCAATAATTTACTGAGAAAGAGGTTGTCGCATTGCATCAGGCTGAAGTAGCTCAAGCCAATATAGAGGCATTCGAGGTGGAATTGATCATACCTGAGTGACTCGGGATGAGTCACATGTGAGTGTTGGGGGCCTGTTGGCCCTTGACCAAGTTTTGAAGAATACTTGGTCATATTTGACCTTTTTTGGGACTGCGACACCTTGCCAAAGATGGAGTGCAATGCAAAGTGGAAATTAGGGAAGCAAGACCTAGTTTTGGGTCCCTTTTAGGGTTTTGGGTTGATGTAAATTGAAAGGGATGTCAGCCCGTGGGTTTACCCATGCGTAGGCCCATTTTGTAATCTACAAATAGATACTTAGGCAATGTAAGTATAGGATATTAGTTCATCTATGTGATGTATAGCTAAAGGCTTAGTGCTAGTAGCTGGATCTGTGTGATTGGATGTCAATTGCAAGTGCTCTATGTATGATTGTAAGGAGATTGAAAAGCTAAGTGCAAGTTGTTGTAGTTTTGTGCTGAAGTGCAAGGAAGAAGGATCTAGTGAGATGTGCAGATCTTTTGTCCTGTGAAAAGTAAGGGTCACTGAAGCTCTGTGATGTAACCTCTTGACTGAGATAATATAAAGAAGAAGACTTTGGGGATGTAGCCCCAGGGTGGGGGTGAACCATGGTAACTTTGTGTATTGTTTTCTGTGCTTCGACCTAATATGTTTATCTCCTTCTTGGTTAAGTGCTTGCTGTGATTAAATAGATCTAGTTATGCTCTGAGCTTATGATATATGAATGAATGTTAGATATGATATACAAGATGCTTAGTGCTTGATCTGGTGAATCTAATCTATATTTATGTGGCTAAGTACTAATCATCTTTAGTCTAAGTATTCACTGCGATGATTTGTGTTATCTGTGAAGTACCATAAGGGTTAAATATTGATGAATGATCTATGCTAAGTTCCCTATAAAATATATAATCATAGATCGGTGTCCCAGCTAAGGTTGGAGACATCTGAGTCTTGCAACCACCCCTACCTCTACCTCGGGTGAGACTTCATCTGCTTCATAGGTGTTGCTGAAAGGGTCGATAGTTAGGGTTTTGTTGGTGCGTTCTTGAGCGTTGAACTGTAAGTATGCCCCTGTGCCAAAATATCTCTACAGCCCGCACCTGCAGTCATATGAGTTTCCATGACATGGCCTCGGGAAAAGAACTAGCTAGATGATCCCACACTTTTTCTGAAGATCGTAGGGCTCCACTTCCCCAGGACATTAGTCAGAAGTGGTGTAAGAATCGATGGGTCTTAGCAGCAACTCGAAAGGTTAGTTATCAGAGATAAGAGTTGATCTAGTGGACACATACAAAGATGAAGTCAACTACTCTCCATATCCGAGTGATATGTTACCCTAGATGGGGACAACTGGAAGCCCCAAATACCCCAATCTGGCACAACTGGTAGAGGCGGAACCCTTAGAAGCGTGGGGTGATTTGTTCTCTCATTTTTCAGGGGTTACTAGTGTTTTCTATGGGTCAGCGTCAAGATCACTCTCTTGGCTAGTAGGGGAGGCTAGGAATGGTGAGGTAGTGATGACTAGGGGCATCACAAGCATCAAACAAGTTCCTCACTCTGTTCCAAGGTGCATTCCACCTCTTCTAGACCCTAAGGGAACCTTCTCCCTTTTTCACAGTGGGTTTTTCTCGATGTCATCCCCAGAAAACTTCTCCTGGTCATGTCCTGATCCCACAACAACTCTTCCATCATGCTTTAATTAGGGGGATTTGGCAGGTTTATCTGAAATCTCTCTAGAAGAGGCATTCGAGGGTTTGAAATTAGGGTTTATGAACTGACAGAATTTGGATCAGTTTCCATCATCATATTTCTTCTACCCTTATACGAATCAAGGTTTGTTCCTGGATGAGGTGTCAAGGGATCTAGTGGAAGGGTTTATTGCCTCAAAATTACATCCTTCAAACCTCAAGGAGAGGGATTCATTTTTCCATGTGGATCTTGTAGGTAATGCATATTTAACACTATATCAAGGTCTAACAGGTGCTCCAGGAAATAGGAGAATTAAAAAGAGAAAGTGCATTGGATCCTCAAAGGCAAACCCCAATTTCATTCTCGGAGAAGACCTAATTATGTCTGAGGTGGCGGTGATGGTTGATAAAACCATAGTTGAAAAAGTGTATGGTCATCATTTCAACATGAAGACTCTAAAGACCTAGGCTGAGAAAAACTTGGGTGTGACCTTGAACCCACCACCCAAAATTAATCGACTCTCCAAGGGTTGGTTCATAATTATTTTCTCGGAGCCTATCTCGATGAGGATTTTTCTTCAAAAAATTTAGTCAATTGAGTCTTCTCTGGTCCTATTGAAGTTATGGAACCCCACCTTCGATGCAACAAGTGATCACCTAGATTCCATCCCAATATAGGTGCGATTGTCGGGCCTCCCTCCTCACCTTTGGACTGAAAAATGTTTCCAAGCTATTGGGAATTTTTTTGGGGAGTATTTGTCCATCGATATGGGATTCATAGATTCGTGGGAGATTTTGGTGGAAAGGATTCTAGTCTCATTGAATATTTAGGATGGAATTTGGTAATACCTTAATTTGATAGACTTGGGAAGTACCAGGGTTCAAATCCTAAACTATGAAAGGGTGTCTTTCCAGTGCAGGAGATGCCACAAATATTGTCATGTTTTTATGGATTGTCAGAATTCCACACAGAGGAGCTACAACAGTCGACCCTCCTCCACAAATAGGCCCTATCAAGGGAATCAAAAGGAAGTTGTATCCCACTCTCCCTCCTCGAAGTCGACTTGGGTGGGTACCCCAATAGGTGATCAGGTAGAGTCTCCTAACATATTGGTTGATGGGTTAGCTTCTCTAGAGGGGGATGATTTGGTTTTGGTTCCAGTCTCAGGGGATGTGGTGAGAAAAAAAATCATCCCGGAGGTATCTTATCAGCAATTGATCGATAGTTTATTGGGTATGCACATCTCTATTTCTCGTCGAGTTAATGGATTGATTAAATATTTCAATTTTTTTATGGTGGACTATAACCACTCACTTCTGGATCTCCCTTCCCAAAATAATGTTGCACGGAATTATTTCTCCATTCCATCGCATTCCCCTTTTTTGTCATTGGTTGACTGCACTCTACACCTCAAGTCACCTCTTAGATCCCCAGTTTCTTGGACATTGGAGGAATCTCCCTAAGATGGATCCGAGGACTCGACCATTTGTTTCCAACTTCGTAATAGATCGATATCCATTCCCAGAGTAGAAAATAAAGGAATGGGCCTTAACCCAAATATTCTTAAGACAAAAAGGGTCATGGAATAAATTCACATATTTCCAAGGCACTATCTCGTGCTTTGGTTGATATTGCTTCAGGGAAAAAATGGTCAATCCTAGAGGCACTTAGAGTAATGAAATCCCCTGAAGGGGTTCCCCCATGAAACTCCTCACCTATAATTGTAGGGTTTTGGTGAGCCCCCAAAAGAAATCTTCTTTGAAGTAGCTAGTAACCACACACCAACTTGTTGTAGTTCTTTTTCAAGAAACCTTAGTAGATGAAATCATGACCACCAAGATACTAACTTCTCTTCTTCTGGGTTGGACTTTTATGGGAATATATGCCTGGGGTAGGTCGGGTGGTCTTGTTTTAGGCTAGAGATATAAGAGTATTAAGCTTCTAAACTCATGGGATTTGGAATCTTTCTTGGGAGGGGACTTTCTGATGGAAGGAAGTGGGGTAGAGGTCTGAATAATCAATGTATATGGACCTCATTCGGATAAGAACATATTTTGGGAATTTATGTTTGGTAAATACCTTTTGAAGGTTGACAATCTAATTATTGGAGGTGATTTCAATTTCTCATTGGGGAAGCTGAAATTTGGGGTCCCTCAGCCCACCCTAACAATTAAAAAACATTATTCAACAATCTTTTGTCTTCCAAAGGAATTATTGATATAGCTCCCCTAAAGCTACTACCCACCTAGAAGAATATGAGGGTAGGGGAGGCTCATGTTGCTAATAAGTTGGACCACTTATTGATATATGAAACCATGGCATTGCTTCCATTTCAATTTCATCAATGGATTGGGAGTGGAGCTGAATCAGACCACTCCCCAGTTTGGTTTGAATTTGAAGGTGGTCCTCAAAATCATGCCTCACCTTTTTAATTGAACTCTTCCTAGTTAATGGATAAGGGTTTTTAGAAGATGTTTAAGTCTAACTGGTTTGGAATGAGGTATTTTGAAGGCATCTTGACTTTCATTCAATTCGCGGAAAATATTAGAAGAATAAAAAAGTTGGCCATCCCATGGGAATTTTTAAAACGGAAAGAAGATGAGCAAGAAGTCCAAAGTATAGAGATACAATTGGAATTGATCTATCAATATTCATATTATGGGTTCACTTCAGAATCCTCTAGAGATAATTTGAAAAGGCTCAAGGCAAGGCGTAGACAATTATTGGCATATCAATAAGCAATGTGGAGGATTAAAAGTAGAGCAATTTGGCTTGAGAACGGAGATGAGAATACAAAATTCTTTCAAGCATACACAAAGGGGCGGAAAGAAACCAAAAAAAATATGGATTTTAAAGGATCGGGAGGGAAGATAAGTCACTTATTTCAAAGGGAATGTGAACATGGGTAAAATCCATTTCTAGATCTTATTCAAATCGGAAATGTGTGTGAAGATAGTTGGAATTATAAAATTGGAATTATACTTTCCTAGCTTTATGGACGAAGAAGGGAATCGAGAACTCTATGCAGAAGTCACTAAAGGAGAACTAAAGGAAACATTCCATATCTTTCAGAAGGATAAAAGTCTAGATCCAGACGGTTGGACAATTGAATTCTACATTGGTTTTTTTAACCTTATTGGAGGTGATCTACTAAAAGTCGTTGAGGAATCTAGAACCAATGGAAAAGTTCACAGTCCTTTCAACACCACCTTTATTTCTCTAATTCCTAAGGTGGATGACCCTCAGTATTTCGATGATTTCAGTCCAATTCCCCTCTACAATTGTATATGCAAAATTATTTCCAAGATCATAGCTTGGTGGTTGAAGCCATTACTATCAGAAGCCATTTACAAAGAACAATTTGGGTTTCTTGAAGGGTGCCAAATTCATGAGGAAATAGGGGTAGCCCAGGAAGGTCTGCATAGCATGAAGATAATAAAAGAAAAGGGGTCTATACTAAATATTGATCTTTCAAAAGAATATTATCGAGTGAATTGGTCATACATCCGACTCTTACTTACTCATTTCGGATTCAAGGTCCCCTTCATAAAGTGGGTGATGTATTGTATCACATCGATATCTTTTATAGTCCTTATCAATAGGGTTGCATCCCATTCTTCATTTTAGAAAGTAGTTTTTTTCAAAGATTCCCTATGCCCCCTCTCCTATTCCTATTGGTAGCTGAGGGCTTGAGTAAGGCTATTGAAAATGCAGTCAGATTAGGGGACTTTCAAGGAATTCATATCTCTCCTGGTATGAGGATCACTCATCTACTGTTCATGGATGACGTTCTCATTTTCTATAGTGGTAGAGTTGGGGACGCAAAAATCCTAGCGGAAATACTTTCCCTCTTCCGATCGGCTAAAGGGATGCAAACAAATGTTCAAAAATCCACCCTCACTATTTCATAGATGGAAAGAGAGAAAGTGGCCATCTATAGGAGAATATTTCCATACATAGTCCAAGATATCTTGGAAGGACTAAAATACCTTGGGTTTTAATTGAAGCAAAACAACTACCTAAAAGAAGATTGAAAATGGTTGCTGACAAAATTGGAGAAAAGGTTAATTGGTTGGAGATTTAGGTGGTTGTCTAGAGAAGGAAGACTCACTCTAACCAAATTTGTCCTAGAAGCCATTCCAGTCTATTGGTTGTCACTGGCTTGGATTCCAAAGGGGGTGTTGGAGATCATAAGGAGGAATTTTTCTCATTTTATTTGTTCTAGATCAAAAGATAAATTGACTCAACCCTGGGCTAAATGGGATCGCATAGCGTGACCAAAATCCTTGGGAGGTTGGGGACTCAAAAATATTTTTCTGTTCTCCAAGGATTTGGTGGAAAATGCATGTTGGAGTCTAATATCAATCACCAGCTTGTGGAAACTGGAAGTTACACAAAAATACATCTTCCTGGATACAATGGAAGATTGGATTCATTCACCACTCAAGACAACCCATCAATGATTGATTAATTGGAAATCATTAATATCATCCTTTTCAGTGGTAAGGAAAGGGCTGGCTTGGCAGGTAGGTAAATGAAATCACATTTGCATAGGCTCAGATCCCTGGCCTGGTAGTGATACTTATCACATACTACCAAATGATATAATTATTCATCTTCACAGGCAGGACATCTCCCTTCTCTCCAACCTTGCAGACCCCCCCTCAATTACACTCTAGAATCAAGGTTGGAGAAGTGCTACATATTTGGGATTAAATGGTAATTATGTTGTCTTATTGGAGAACTACATTTCATCTCTCCGAAGAGGACACATCAAACTATCAGATAAGGAAGATGAATTAGTATGGAAAAAGGATCTTCTTGGATCCTACACTCCAAAATTTGGTTACATAGCATTGAATATTGACCTCCTTAAGAAAAATCCCAGTTGGTGGTGGAGGGGACTATGGAATCAAAAATGCCCCCAAAAATCTAAAATATTCCTATGGGTGGCAATTATTATGGATGAAATCCACAAAATACCATATTCTAGTCATCCAAGATACCAAAAAATGATTTCTACAATAAGGAAGCAATACTTTTGGTCTGGAATGAAAAGGGTTGTTGTTGAATACATTCCAAGATGCTTTAAATGTTAGTAGATCAAGGATGGGCATTAACTTCTAGAATATTCATTGCAACCTTTTCCACTTCCCAAATAGAAATGTAAAGTAATAATGATGGAATTTATTACGATATTTCCAAAAACATGAAGCAATATGATGTTATCATGGTTGTAGTTGATAAATTAATGAAGGTAGCTCATTTTATTCCCATAAATTCTACTCATAAGGAAACAAATATTGCAAAAATATTCATTAAGGGAATTTTTAAGTTGCATGGATTCCCATGNTGGGTGGCAATTATTATGGATGAAATCCACAAAATACCATATTCTAGTCATCCAAGATACCAAAAAATGATTTCTACAATAAGGAAGCAATACTTTTGGTCTGGAATGAAAAGGGTTGTTGTTGAATACATTCCAAGATGCTTTAAATGTTAGTAGATCAAGGATGGGCATTAACTTCTAGAATATTCATTGCAACCTTTTCCACTTCCCAAATAGAAATGTAAAGTAATAATGATGGAATTTATTACGATATTTCCAAAAACATGAAGCAATATGATGTTATCATGGTTGTAGTTGATAAATTAATGAAGGTAGCTCATTTTATTCCCATAAATTCTACTCATAAGGAAACAAATATTGCAAAAATATTCATTAAGGGAATTTTTAAGTTGCATGGATTCCCATGAAAATTGAATCAAATAGTGATACAAAGTTCACTTCGAATTTTTGGAAAAGTATTTTTGAATGCTTGGGAACCAAACTAAGTTTGAACGTTGCTTACCATATTCCAATAGATGGGCATATCGAAAGATTAAATCAAGCAATAAAAGACATGATTTGCATGTATGTGATGGATAAATCGTCCAAGTGGGAAGATTAATTCTACCTTGTGGAGTTTTCATATAACAATGGGCATAATTTAAGCATCATTGAAAATGACCCTATTCTAGGATTTGTATGGCATAAGATGAATTACTCAAATAAGTTGAGATAATCCAATGAACATAATCATACTTGGGTTGGAAATGATCCAGTGGATGGAACAAGATGTTGCTAGTATCAAGCAAAATTTTAAGGAAACACAATACACACATAAAAATTATGCAGATAATACTAGGGTGGACAAAAAATTGAAAGTTAGGGATCATATTTACCTTAGACTGGAGTCGAGGAAGAGTTCCTTGAATCTTGGAAGTTTGTGCCAAGGTGGGACCTAGATATTGTGGGCCATTTTAGATTCTATATAGGATAGGGATAGTTGCATATAGGTCTGCGTTGCCTGCTAACAAGAGATCCCACAATGTTTTCCATGTTTTTTTTTCTTAAGAAATATATACATGATCATAAGCACATGATTGATTGGGTTGTGAACCAGAGAAAGTGTTCCAAATAGAGCCACTGCACATCCTTTATAGGAAAGTAATGTTTCTTTGGAAACAAGTATGTGCAAGATAAATATGAACTGGAAGCACTTTGGTTTTGATGAGGCTACATGGAAGCTAAAGGATGTCATGAAAGAGGCATACACTTTTTTCTCTAATATCAAATTACATTGATGATGGTGAAATTGCAAGGGTTAGGGGAATGTAATATCTAGGTTTTGAACCTTTGGATGTATTAGGTTGAGTTACATATAAATTATAAACAAGTGTTTATAATGATGGGAGTAAAACCATTGATATTATATAAAACAACCTATTATGTAAATGATGTAAATATCTTGTATGGATTCCTAATATGGATCTTAATTCCATGGCTCAATTAGTGGATTATTAGGCATATAATTGCAGTAATTTTTCCATTCTATATACCATGTGTTACAATTTCCATGGTATACTAAAGATATGTAAATATTGTTTCAAAATTTATATAAAGGTTGAAGTTAGATGTAGAGAGTATGAAATGGGATATGAGTCCACTAGAGGGGAAGAGGAAAGGGGGTATGTTGTAACCTTATTAAAAATCCTTAATTTTGATATAGTTAGTAGTATTAATTAGGAGATTTTTAATAAATAGGATGAATTTAAACTATGTTTAAATTTATTATTCTTTAATTTGTCTATTGATATATTAAGTTATGTGTTTGAAATTTTTAATAGAACTTTATCCATTTATTATATTATTTTAATAAAGTTTTCTCTTGAATAAATGCAGATTAGATTGAGCTCATCCAAAAATTCATATTTTATCGGGAGTAAATTAACGGTCCATATTTAATTGTGGCCCCCTAAGTATGCCAAGACCACCGGGACACTGGTCCACCAGAAGTGATTGCCAAATATTTTGTATTAGTTCTGATTCAGATTCAATCGACCACCGAGGAATTGGGTTGACTGGGCACTGATTCAACCGAACATCAGATTATTAAATATAGCTTCAATCAATGGTTAAAGTTAATCCGATGAATAGGGACCTATGACCAAAAGTAACCATACTCATCAACCACACAGAGTTTCATAATATCCATGTTCAGATACAAACTATATGGGAGAGCCTTTACAATATAAAATCATCAAAAGAGGATCTCACAATGAATGTGGGATAAATGATCAACTCTAGAAATCGATGATTATTATTTCTTTCCAATACTCATCTGATGGTTGCTAAGTTTTATGGCTTCTGCAGAGCTAATTTTGGGTATCCGATGAACATGGATTCAATAAGAATGTTGAAGGTTCAAAACTTTGAACAATTGGATAAGGTATGAGGTGACATAACAAGATCAGATTGAGGAATGCGAGATTCATCATAACTAAATCGAAAATTCGATTCCAGTGGATAGGGTTATTTTTTTATTTTATTCGAGATGCCCTCTTGAAAGAAATTGTGGATATGAGATTTATTTCAAGATTCAATTTGTAAAAATAGGAAGATACAAAGTTATAAAAGAAACAATTTTTGTGAGATTAAAAATAAAATTAGGGAAAAAGAGGAATTTTTTCTATAGAAGAAAGACTAGAGATTTTAATGAAAATATTTTTTATTCTTAGATCTTTTCATGATCTCAATTGTTTTAGTCTATTTATTTGTTTTTTTCATGTGTTCTAGTGTTTCATAATCATTTCTTCAAAACATGCATATGATGTTATAAGGGTAATAATTTGGCACGACTACCACTATTGCAATTTAATACAATAAATTATTAAAGGATACAGATTTCATCAATGATGTTGTTAGTATTATTTTGACTTGTTTCTTATTCATTAATCCTTATGAATGGAAATACAATATTTTTTTTTTCATTAATTATTCATTAACTCTGATACATTTTTTATTTATTAATTATTCTATTGAAATAAAACAAGAATTATTCAATTAAGAATACCTTGTTTTCTTTCAGTTTTTTGTAATCCTACATTCTTCTTCCCATCCTTTTAACATTATAAAATTGTCTAAAATACTAAAATCATGCCTCTCAATTTCTAATAATTATAATATGGAGCTCCTGTTGGTGAACAAGAGGAGGTCGATTGAAATCGTTCACTTGGAGACTCCAAAATCATAATATTGGCATTTGGAAAGAGAAATAATAAAGGTAATCTAGATACAAAGAATGTTTTATAATTGTTTGATCCAGATAAGTTAATGTCTCAGAAGAATATTTGTAAAAACAAAAACATAATCTTCAACATATAAGTCTTCTTCTGATAATACAAAATTAAAAGAAATAATTTATGTGGTTTATGTTAAAGAATCATCTCATATTTATGAAAATAAAGGAAAAGGTTATCTTGCAATTTCTCCAAAGGTTTCTCCTGATATTTCCCCAAAAGTTTCTCCTTGGGATTCTCCCCTTATTTCTCCAAAATATTCTCTTTCAATTTCTCCTAACGTTTCTCCTGTGATTTCTCCAATAATATCCCCTCATATCTCCTTTGATAAAAATGAGTCAATCAAATCCTTTTTAAACTCACTTTCTCCTGAAAACACAAAGTTTTAGTTTGACTCTGTTATGGTTGGACATCATCATCAACAACAACAACAACAACCTCCTCCATCTCCACTAAAGGTTTTCAATAAATAAGATACAAGGTATGTTCCTCTTAATCTTCCTGGACATTTGAATAATTTTCCAGACAATTATCTTAAACTTTTTCCTAAGTTTAATGGGAGGATGAAATAAAAACTTTAGAACATTTAGTTGTTTTTTATAGTTTCACTGATAATTATAATCTTGAACATGAATATGTTTACATGAAAACAAAAATCATACTTTTGAAGGAGAAGTAAGAACATGGTTTAAGGGATTACCTTGTAGTTCTATTGATTATTGGGATGCATTAGAATCTATTTTTATTAGGCAATGGGGAGAAAAGAAAAAAGAATAATGAATTTTTTTTAGACTTCATAAAAAGGTTTAATAAAATTTCTAGTAGAATACGTATAGATATTAAACCTTCTCAACCCACTGCTAAGGTCACTTTTGTTGGTTCTTTTGTTTCTAATTTTCCCTTATTGATTAGAGAAAGAAGACATATAACTATAGATAACATGCAAGACGATGAAATAGAAATTGAATCAAACATGATTGAATTTGGAAAAGTGAAAATCAAATTAGATTCGGGAGATAGGGAAAAAAGGAAACAAAAATAACAAGTCACAAGTGGGAACATTTGAATTAAATAAAAATGATCAGGATAATAAAATTGAGGAAATGTCTAGAATAAATAAATATTTGTCAAATAAACTGGCAAGAATGGGAGTATAAAGAAGAATAATTGGCTAGTGAAATGACAACAAAAATCCAAATCAATTTAGAAGACCTTTTAATTCTCAAATGCTTCAAAGAGAGAAACAAAATGATGATCAACCAATTCAACCTCCATTAAGGAATGATAACATGTTAGAGAACTATGCAGAAGAAAATTGTGAAGAAATTGAGGATGCAGTAAACTTAATTCAAGATGACACATCATTTGTACATTTAACTCACGATGAATATGAGAAATCTCTAAGTTTTAATAAATATTTTGATGAAGAAATTAGCTATGAAAATTAATTATCCTCATCTCAATATAGATTATTCTCAGATGCCTTGCAAGAATAACTTCATAATAAGTATGATCTTAAACCACTTGAAATAAAAATAAATATAATAATCAAGTTCAACAAGATCAATCTCATAATAAATATAAAGGAAACGAATCATCCAATTCAAAATAGAAAATTAAGCAACAATTGATTAAAAGAATTGATGACAAACAGACGGAATCAGAAAAATCTAATAATCCTTTTAATATAGAGTATGAATTGAGTAAAAGTAAGATTCTTGTTCATTTAACTGAACTGACTAAGAACTCCATATATCAAAAACAAATCCTTAAAATGGTTGATTGTTCAAGTCCAATAATTCAANTATGAGAAATCTCTAAGTTTTAATAAATATTTTGATGAAGAAATTAGCTATGAAAATTAATTATCCTCATCTCAATATAGATTATTCTCAGATGCCTTGCAAGAATAACTTCATAATAAGTATGATCTTAAACCACTTGAAATAAAAATAAATATAATAATCAAGTTCAACAAGATCAATCTCATAATAAATATAAAGGAAACGAATCATCCAATTCAAAATAGAAAATTAAGCAACAATTGATTAAAAGAATTGATGACAAACAGACGGAATCAGAAAAATCTAATAATCCTTTTAATATAGAGTATGAATTGAGTAAAAGTAAGATTCTTGTTCATTTAACTGAACTGACTAAGAACTCCATATATCAAAAACAAATCCTTAAAATGGTTGATTGTTCAAGTCCAATAATTCAACCTGATACACTTAATTTGCATGATGAGCATCCTACTCTTATGTTTGGACCACACATTGTGGAAAGAGAAGATACAATATCACCTTTCTATATCTCTTTAACTATTCATGATCATTTATTACATAATTTCATGCTTGATTCAGGTGCTTCACACAATCTAATGCCTAAGATCATTATGGAAAAACTTGGATTGGAAATAACAAGACCTTATTAGGATATATATTATTTTGATTCCAGAAAGGTAAAATGTTTAAGAATGATTAAATATCTGGTGATAAATTTAGCTCAAATTCCTTTCAAGAGAATTATGATGGATGTGGTTGTGGCTGATGTACCTACATATTATGGTATGTTTTTTTCTAGGTCATGGGGAGTCAAATTAGGTGGAACATTGCAATTGGACATGAAGTTTTCTACTATCCCAATTTTTGGAGGTGAACATAGAAGGTTATGTAGGGGAAATCAAATGGATTGTACAATTAGTAATCCAAAAAATCCAAACAATTACCTTGTATATTCATTAGATCAAGATCCGAGATGTATTTTATCTGTAAATAATGAATCTAAAATTGCTAGAGAAGAAGTAGATTCATCTCTTTACAAATACATTGTTGTGTTTGAAGAAGGTATGTGGAAAATGTATTCTGATGGAGCTTCATCTTGGAAAGGTTTAGAATCTCATTTTCTTTTAATTTCACCTTCTAGTAAAACAATACCATTATATTTTAGGTTTAAATTTGACACTAAAAATAATGTTTATGAATGTGAAGCTTTATTTTTAGGTTTTGAGACAGCTAGAAAAATGAAAATTGTAAATATTGTAGTTTTTGGAGATGCATAATTGATTGTTCAACAAATCAAAAATTTTATCAAGAAAAACATCGAAGGATCGGGACATATATAAATTTAGTTTGGATTGAAAACTTATTTTTATTGTTCTCAAAAGAAATTGCTCCAGGAGGCTATCCACGCACACATCTGATATGCCCTCTTACATTCTGCCCATAACACCATGGACCTAGGAGGGGGCCCCAAGGCTCCCCCCCCACCTCTCCCTCCTGATATAGTTGTGTTCAGGAAGTTGGTTGTGGCCAACAACAAACGATCTGTCTCAAAGATGTAGCATAAATTCGTTAAAAAACTGGATAAGATCCCCTCAGTCACCCTCCCAGCAGAAGAAACATGCAAATTTGTATTGAACCCTGTTGAATGAGAACTCATTGGATAGTTTACAGGCTTATTTCCTTCTCTGAAAGTCATAAATGCATGGATTATTCGTAAAAGAAGGCATTAGAAGCCACCTTGTTAGCATGGGATTATTCGTATTCGTCTTTGAAAACTCAGAAGACATAAATCTTATCTTCAAGAATGGACCATGTTTTATGGGCCCTCAGGGTATATACTTGAACAAATGGTCTCTAGACTTCGATGCGACGCAATCTGCGCCTACAACTATTCCGTTCTAGGTGTGCCTTCCTCATTTATCCTTGCATTGTTGGAATCTGAAGTCATTGGAATCCATTGGAAACACCCTCGGAAAATACATCGACAAAGAAGATAGAAAGGAATAGTATTCATGTACAATAATATGCGTCGAAGTTGATCTAGAGGTGGGGCTCCCAGAAGCCATTCAACTAAATGTCCCAGACTGGTCTCACATCCAAGAACTATATTATCAACAACTTCCATTCAAATGCAGGTATTTCCATGGCTACGAACACTTCGCCAGACATTGAAAAAATAGGGTAGAGGAGGAGGTGGAGATATCGAAAGGAGATCAATGGACACAAGTCCAGAAAGAATCCCCTCCAAAGAATAACAACACATCCAAAGGGAAAGGGGGACCAAAGGGGCCTAGCACGCCTACCTCAGGGAAATCTCTTAGGGAAGGAAGCTCAACCCCTCCAATCCTAGAGGCTCTAAAAACCCTTTCAAAATCCTCAAAAATCCTTAAGAAATATCTAATCCAATGATCGAGGAACTTGAGCAGTAGACCCTTCCTCCCATAGTGGAAAAAAACAATGTTGAGACAATACAATCTAGTTCCCCAATTAGAATATCCTCATCCCCTTCCTACGTATAAATAATAAAAAAGAAACCTCCAAAAAACTATGGATATTCGGAGGATAAGTCTTTCAAGAGACCCTCAAAAAGAGAAGGGAGAAAAAATCACAAAGAAGCAAGAGAAGAAGAAGCAGAGAGGCAAAAAATGCAAGGAAGCTAATCCACCATTGAGATGTCCATTGGAAGAAATATCAGAATGAGGCCCCCCAAGGGAGGTCCTACCCACTCCAACCCCAATGAATAATGCATATAGTCTCTTGGAATTGCAGAGACTTGGGGAATACAACAAAGGTCGAAGCACTCAAAGACCTATTGAAAATTGACTCTCCCGAGATCCGCTTTCTCCAAGATACCAAAATTGAAGGGGACACCCTTATAGAAATCAACAACCAGAAATGGAAGAAAAACATTGGGAAATCCATAAGCGCAATGGGATCCTCAGGTGGCCTTGCAACCTTGTGGGTAAAGGACAAGTTTCATTTAGAAAGTTCTTTCGAGACTCAACACTGGATTTTCACTGAACTCCAACATACTTCAAGTAAGATTTCTCTTTCACTCTTCAATATTTATGTAACTTTCATGTACTCTGAAAATAAATATGGTTGGAAATCGTTATCATAATTTTTAGAGATCTTCTCTCATTCAAACATAATTCTAGATGGAGATCTAAACTTAGTATTTGATCCAAAATAAAAGAGAGGAGGCAAGAGTGGCAGGGACCAAATGCTTCCTTTCGTTGAGGATATAGTCCATTAGTGGGATCTCCTTGATTTCAAGCCTTTGAAAGGACTCTACACCTGGACAAATAACAGACAAGGGGTTGATCACATCTCAACTCGCTTGGATAGATTCTTAATTCAAAGCTTGTTTCTACATGAAACAAGGATAATCTCTTCCAAGATTCTCCAAAAAATGACTTCTGATCATAAACCTGTCCTCTTGAATTTGGAAAAAGAAGAAAATATGGGCCCAATTACTTTCGATTTCATCCCTCTTTGGATAGGTAGGAGGGTTTTCTTGAAACGGTCCACTCTGCTTGGTCCTCTCCAGTTTCAAGGTCTCCAAGCTTTGTGTGGGAGCAGATATTAGAGGCAACAAAACATGCACTAAAATCTTGGGTTAAAAATCCCATTAACACCCCCTTTAGTCTCAAACAAGAGATTGTTCATCACTTATCATATTTGCAAGTGGAAATGGAGTCCAAGGTCATCTTCAACTCATATTTAGAGAAAGAAAAAGTTGCTCAAAGAAAAAAAATTCGTCCCTTTCACCATGAAGAATAAAACTGGAGGCTTAAGTCTCGAAGCTTGTGGCTAAAATATGGAGACCGAAACGCCTCCTACTTTCATAGGAAGTGTAGAGCCCACCTCTCCCAAAATCACATTTATGAAATTGCGTCCTCAGGTGGAACGATACAAAATGGTTTTGAAAATCTCAAAGCGACAGTAGAAATACACTTCCAGAGCCTTTACAAGGAAGAAGGATCTGACTGCAAAGAGACTACCTCATACTCCCTCTCACACATTCCCTCTCTTTTAATCAAGGATGACAATTCAATACCCATGAAGCCATTTATAGAAGAATAAATCTGCAATGTCATCTGGTCCATGGAGTCGAACAAAGCCCCGGGGCCAGATGGTTTCTCAATCCATTTTTATAGAGCTTGATGGGATATAATCAAGATCGATTTGCTAAGGATGATTAAATATTTCCATCAAAGAGCCAAAGTGGGAGGCAACACTAACTCCAATTTATTAGCTTTAATCCCAAAATAAGTTAATCTGAGCTCCTTCGAAAGATTCAAGCCTATCTCACTCTGCAACGCTTCTTACAAAATTTTGTCCAAGGTTATGGAAAATAAAATCAAGCCTCTACTAGAGAACCTCATTTCCCCCATGCAAGGTGGTTTTTTCAAAGGGAGACATATTCTCGACAATGTAATTTAGGTTAAGGAATCCATGCACTCCAGTCACCAACAAAAAGCGCAAGCGATGTTGATAAATATCGACATGGAAAATGCTTTTGACAGGGTAAACCTCTCCTTCCTTTATAAAGTCCTTCTCTCTTTTGGTTTTTTCTCTGAATTTTTTAATTTGATCAAAGCTTGTATTGAAAAGAATCGGATATCCCCCCTATTGAATGGAATACCAACAAACTACTTTCAATCTTCGAGGGGATTAAGGAAATACTTCCCTCTTTCCCCCTTCCTGTACATCTTGATGGCAGATACATTGAGTAGGAAGTTGAATGATGAAAAGAAGACTGGTTCACTCCTAGGCATTACACTGACAAAGGGCCTTGATCCAATCAATCATTCCCTCTTTGTAGATGATTCCCTCATGCTAGGCAGAGCTTCCAAAAATATTGCAAAAAACTTCAACAAAATTCTTCAAAGCTTCTATAGTATCTCTAGAGAACTCATCAATAAAAGGAAAAGTACAGTGTATGGTTAGAATGTAGATCAACAAACAATTCAGAGAATTTCCTTTTACTTGGGGTTCTCGGGATATGCTTCTTGGGAAAAAAATAAAGTATCTAGGGCTCCCCTTAACTATGGGCTCTAACAAGTCTTCGCTGTGGAAAAAAATTATAAGCAAATTCAAAGAAAAAATCTCATCTTGGGGTGGGCAGTGGCTCTCCAACGCTGGAAAAATCACCCTCATAAAATCGTTCCTATCCTCCTTACCAACCTACCAGGATTCCTTCCTTATTTCTCCAAAGGCGATCACGTCTCAGATGACAAAGATGATCAAAGACTTCCTCTGGTGTGGAGGTAAAGGAAATCAAATTAAATATCACTTGGTGATTTGGGAAACTGTCAAATGCCCATATTCTGAAGGTGGCCTACAGGTAAGAGATATCGATCTTGCAAATATGGCATTGGGTGGAAAAATCCTTTGGAACCTTTATGAAAATCGTAGACACCCTGTAAGCAATCTCTTAGGCGCCTCTCTGAGAAATCTCCAAGAAGAAAGCACTCCCAAAGGCACTCTAATCTAGAATCTTTGTCATTGTGGCTTAGACTCCTTCCAAAAAAACCTCTATCGAATCCTAGGGAATGGGAAAAATACAATGATGTGGCAAGAAAACATCATGGGAAACACACTCCTCAATGCCTCAAATGAACTCAAGGAAATTCGCGAGTGGCTCTGTCAGTGAAGATTCAACAAAGTTGCAGACATCTGTGCATGGGATGCTTCAGGAAGTTAGTGGACTTAGGACCTCTCGGGTGTTCCAGACCATTTGCAAATGCATAAATTTCTCCTCCTTGCTATGCTGACGGATTTAGCTCTTGTTCACCTCCTATTGCTGGATAAATGGGGTTGGGGAAAGTTTGGCTTCTTCTCTGTAGCTCAAGGTTTCATTTCTATTCAACCCCCCCAATCTCTGATAGAGTCAACAACCCTCTAGAATTAGTTCTAGGATCCACTCGCCTTCCTGAAGTAAACTTCTTCTGTTAGGTTTTAATGCATAGGAAACTTTTGACAGGCGAAAATCTGACAAAAAGAGGCATCATCACCCCCCATAGATTCCCTATGTGTTGTAATGCTCCGAAAATGACGGATCATCTTTTTGTGGACTGTCCTTTTTCTCAAGAAGTATGGAAGATCTCACTTCAAGGCCTCAATGCCACAGTTCTGAATCAGATCTCAGTGGTAAATTTATTTTCCTCTTAGAAGGCGCGCTACCCTCAAGAGATATAAAGCAGTCCAAACTGGAAAATAATTTGGCAGGCCATTTCCAAACACATTTGTTGAAGACTACGACTGGCCAGAAATGATAGGATTTTTAACAACACGTTTCCTTCCCCCCTTTTGGTAGTTGTGAAATAAAAAGCTCTCCTTCTTGAAATAGTGGAAAAATATTCCTTCAAGAACAAAAATACTCTTCTTCCTGCAGAACAGAAATGGATTGGTACTTTCATCTTCTGAGATAGAAAACAAACCTCTGCTCTTCCCTACATCACTCCAAGTTGGCATTTGTGAGACAAGGATGCAGTTTTTCAAGACTGGTAAAGGAGGCAAGGCACATCCTTCATCTTTTTCGACAGAGCCTCTAAAGAAAACCTAGGGAACATAGGAGAAGGCAAAGTGATTTACTCCTCGGATGGATCTCAAAAAGACAACTTAAGTTGGGCTCTAGGCCAGAGAACAAATAACCAGGCCAAAATTCTCGAGCTGCTCAAAGCTTATGAAATACCACAGGAAAATGGAATTAAAGAAATAGAAGTTTTTGGAGACTCTGAAATCCTGATTAAGACCTTAAATTTGAATGATCACTTCAACAATCTAGCAATCAACAAGACACTTCTAAGGCTTAGACAAGTGTTGTAACATTTCTCCTCCTCCCATTTTTACCACATCCTACATGGATCGAACAAGGAAGCAGATGCACAGGCGAATATGGGTTGTCTATTGCCCCTAGTTGCGCTCAATAAAAATGATGAAGCCCCCTATGGATTCCCATCCCATAGATTGAGCTATATCTCACCTCATATCATAGTAAGAATGGTAAATGATGTAATCAGGTTAAGCGGGAATTTTTTCCCTTGTAATGATGGTTTATTAGGCCTCAACCCAACCAGTCTCAATTTTCAAATAAAAATACCCATTTTAGTTAAAAAATAAATAAATTATCATTTAATATTCATGCAATTCCTAGACATTTAAAATAACAAATTGATTCATTAATAGTAGAAACAAGTACTTTCATACCTCCAATTATTCCCAGATTAAAATATGAAGTAGATATGAGGCATCAACATTTTACCCCATATAATGTAAAACACTAGAAAGTGTTTGAGGACGATCAACAAATAAAAAATTATTGGAAATTGTAGAAAAAATTTATGCTACTCATATAGATTAGGATAATGAAAATGATAATGATCAATTAAAAGAAGAATCTCATTCAAATATTGAATTGCAAAATATGATTGCTAATTGAAATATTATGTTATTAAAAAAAAATCATATTCCAAAAGGACTAATACCATCAGAAAAAATATTTGATGAGAATGATGTTGTCGTCACACCTTCTATACATCCTCATATTGAAGAAGTGGAATATTGAAATATTGGAACTGATAGAGTCAAGGTACATCAAAATTTCAAAAAATTTACTTGTTGATAAAAAAAAGAGTATTTTGATCTATTCAAAGAATGTATTGAGGTTTTTTCATGGAAATATGAGGACTTAAATAATTATGACACCCATATTATTCAACACAGAATTCCACTTAAAGCTGGTTCAAACCATTTAAGAATAAATTAAGGCAATTAAATCATTTTCTTCTTCCTATCATTAAAAAGGAATTAAAGAAACGGTTAGATGCCAAGATAAAAATCCCTCTCATATATTTTTCTTATGTAGTAAACTTAGTTGTTGTTGGGAAGAAAAATGGTTAAATTAGATTGTGTGTTGATTTTAGAAATTTAAACAAGTCTTCACTAAAGGATAAATACTATTTCCCTAAGATGTATTATATTTTTCATAGAGTAGTTAGAGCCAATATAATTTCTACGATTCATGGCTTTTCTAGTTACAACGAGATTGTTATGCATAAAGATGATAGAGAATTGACCGCATTTACTACACCTTTGGGAACATTCATGTATGATAAAATGTCATTTGGTTTGATGAATTCATATGCAACCTTTTAGAGGGATATGGACACAGATTTTGTTGTTGAAAGAGATAATTGTTTTGTTAATTATTTCGATGATTTGAGTGTTTTTTCAAATTCATATGAATATCATTTAAAACATCGTAGACAAACATATATGAAATGTAAGAAATATGGTTTATCTTTGAATCCTAAGATATATCATTTTGTAATGTTGTAAGGTAAATTATTGGGACATATCATTTCTAAGGAAGGTGTTGAAATTGATCCTCGTAGAGTTGAATAAATCAAAGTTGTTGGATTACCTAGAAATAAGAAAGAGATACAATCATTCTTGAGTAAGATAAAAAAAATTGAGAAGTTTTACTCCAAACTTTGTTAAAATTGTTAAAGATTTAACATATATGTTGAAGAAAGATAATGATGTCAAGTGGTATTCAAAATCTATACATTCATTTGAACAGATAAAGAAAGCTTTGGGTGAAGCACCATTTTTGGTAAGTCCAAATTATTACAAAGGTTTTCTTATTTTCTCCTTCGCTTATGAAAATATTATTTTTGCAGTTATTTACAGAAGAATGATGAGAATTATGAACAACCAATTGTGTTCTTTAGTAAGAGATTAATATATTCAAAACTTTAATATAATATTATTGAGAAATAGGCCTATGCATCAGTTAAGGCTCTGAAATCTTTTAGAGCTTATATCTTACACTCCAAAATAATTGCATATGTGGAAAATAGTACAATAAAAGATATTGTGAATCAAATAGACAATGATGGAAGAAGGGGTAAATGGATAGAAAAAATTCAAGAATATGATCTTGAAATAAAACCCACAAAATCAGTTAAAGAACAAGGCTTGGCAAAATTGTTGGCATAATCAAATTACAAAGTTCTCGGAATAAATCTCATGTCACAAATAGTGGAATATCTTATATGATATTTGGAGGAAACAAATTTACATCATCCTCTTAAAAGGGTACATGAAATTGTTTTTCCATCTATTTGGTATAAGGATATTTTTTCATATTTCCAAACTTTGGAATGCCCATCTTATTTAAATAAAGAAAAATCTAGATCTTTTAAATTGCACGCTACTAAATATTGCATTATTGATTAGAAGATTTATTTGAAAGATACTTTGGGTGTTCTTTTGAATTGTATGGTTGAAGAATAAACTGAGGGAGTTAGCTATGAATTTCATAAAGGTATCTTTGGAGGCCATCATGCTTGGAAAGATACAACATACAAAATTTTAAGAGCAGGTTACTATTGGCCAAAGTTATTTTAAGAAGTAAATATAAAGGTTAGATCATGTAAAGAATGTCAAATATTTGTTGGTAAACAAAAATCCTTTTCCTCTCTATTTGTTTGCAAATTATGTTGATTCTAATATATTGTGTGACTAACTCTAGGCTAGAAATTTGCATAGTGTAACTTGTGGAAATAAATACGATCTGTCTAGATATCAAATTTGGATTTGAAGATCGATTCCGTGATTTTGAATGGATCAAATTATGCGGTATGGGAACCATACATGGAAACCCTACTAAAGAGTAAAGGATTGTGGAAATATACAAAGACTGTGATTCTAGATCCAATAGATGGTTAGGAAAATTTCATTGTTGATGGAAAGAAGGATGAGAATGTGGGGGTCATCACAAACTATATCTTGCAGGAGATTCATTTTCGCCTGAGTGGAATTGAATGCCCTCATCAAGTCTTGAAGAAGTTCAAGTCATTGTTTAACAAAGTCGATGAAAGCCACATCATGCAATTGGAGGAGTTGATCAATTTCTATCCTCATTCTTTTGAAAAAATAGAGGACTATTTGGCATGCGTGAAGGAACCACAGTTAAAATTGGATGAGTGTGGAAACAATTTTTAGAAGAAATATGGAAAACACATCGAGCTAGTACTGATGAATTTGAGAACACCATTTGATGTGTACTTTTTTACTTTCTGCACCAACTAGGAGGAACACGAGGAAGATGGTAAGGATTACATATTTGAATATTTTTGTAGCCTATTGATCACTCATCAACGCAAATTGCTTGATGAAGGAAATATTGGTGACAAACATAAATTCCACTTGTTGAAGGGAAATGGCAAGGAAAATCACAAAGAAAGAGGATGGTTTGATACACATATACATAAACTTGGATGCCACAACCAAAAACATAAAGGGAAGAAATATGCACCTCATCATAATTGAATAAAGAAGATATGTCAACACTTTGGAAATAATGGACATATGGAGAAGGTATGATATAAGAATAGAGATGACTTAGAGGAGAAGGTTAAACACCTCGAGGGAGACATGTTGATTGTTCCTCGACCCACTGATTATTTCACCTTCCAAGTCAGAACTTCTCAAGCCTTGTTGTCTCATTTTGTGTAGAATGAATGGGTAGTCAAATATTGGTGCACTCATCATATGGCTAAGGAAACTTCATTTTTCACCTCCTTAGATGAAGGTGTGGAGAGAAAGATTTATGTTGCTAATGATTTTTCTCTCAATATTGCTAGTAAAGGTGATGGGAGAATTGTCAACATATATCATGTACTGAACCTCAGTGCCAATATATTTTCAATTTCTTAGCTAAGAGAAACAGGTAAAATTGTGGATTTTTTTCCAAATCAGTTCTTTGTTCAAGATTTGAAGAAAGGTAGGTCTATTGTCATCAAAGGGTTTCTTGACTCAAAGGATAATTTGTATAAGTTTTGTGACACGTATCAACCTGAATTTAAACCAACTTCTCTTATTGCTCACACTGATGAATGAAGTCAAACTTGGAATGAACGATTCAAACACCTAATTTTTTTAAGTCTGCAGCCGATGGAAACTCATAACATGGTTGTTGGTTTACCTAAATGTTTTCCCCTACTATAGTCTATAAAGGATGTGTGATTGTAAAACATCATCAGTCACCCTTTGACTCTGAAAAATCATGGCGAGCATAGAACCTCCTAGAGTTGGCTCACAATGATATCTAATGCATCAATATACCTCCCTTAGCAGGTGCAAGATATATCTTGAATTTCATTGATGATGTCTCTTATTATACTTGAGTTTATTTTCTGAAGAACAAGAATCTTTTCTTTGAAAAATTTAAAGAATTTAGAGATGATGTAGAGAACCTGAATAGATCTGTAAATATAATCACCACAAATAATGAATACCCAATAGATATACAAAGCAAGATAGAAGAAACCACACTTTATTAGAAGAAAACCCTTGAGGTAGGGCAACACCGTACAATGGATCCTATTATGGAAGAGATTGCAAGATACCAGATATATAAAATATGCAGAACTGAAATGAAATGCTAGAAATGACAGAATAACAGTAAAATATCCAGCATAATCTTCATAATACACATAAATGATATACGAAATAGCAATAGAAATAACACTTTGAATCAGATAGCAATGTTCACAGGCCTCTTCGAGGGGGAAACCTCCAGTCGAGTAGTGCTCTGTTACAATAATATCCAAGCTAGGGTTTTTCATACCCTCGACCCTTATTTATACTAACTATGTCTATTAAGAGAAGCATCTAGAGGAAGATCCTTCTAGAAGCAGAAGCTTCTATTAGGTCTTCTTACATCCTCCTTA